>OX392497.1:0-15337 GCA_947623365.1 Achlya flavicornis | reverse complement strand
TAAATTATTAACATAAAAAATATTATAAAAAATACCATTCATAAAACAAATCTATATAAGTAAATTTTAAAATTATTTATTTGATAAAAATTAAAAAAAATAGAATAATTTTTTATAATATAAAAAATACCTTGACCTCTATATATTTCACTTCAACCTAAATCAATATTTTTTAATATTTTTTGTCTATAATTTAAAATATAATAATTTAATCCATAAGTTGATAAATTAGGTAAAAATCATATAACGCATAAAAAACTTCTTAAATTGTATGTTCTAATAAATTTATTAATCGAATAAATATTTATATTACTAATTAAATAACCTAAAATACCTCCTAATAAACTTACATAAATAACTATTATTTTTAAATTAAAAGGTAAATAAATTATGTAAGGATAAGAAAAAATTATTCATCTTAATATACTTCCTCTAATAATTCTTATAAACAATAACACAAATATTCTTTTTAATATAGTATAATCTTCATCATATAGATTATAAATAGATAATAAATTAAAATCATTAATTATTAAATATATTAATAAACGAAAAGTATAAAATATTGTTAATCCTGTAGAAACATAATATAAAAAAAAAATTAATAAATTAAAATTTCTAAATCTAACTATTTCTAAAATTAAATCCTTAGAATAAAAACCAGCTAAAAAAGGAATACCACATAATGCTATATTAGAAATATTTATACACAAAGAAGTTAAAGGAATATATAATCTAATTCCCCCTATAAAACGAATATCTTGAATATCATTTATTATATGAATAATAACCCCAGCACATATAAATAATAAAGCCTTAAATATAGCATGAGTTAATAAGTGAAAAAATGCTAAATCAGGTAATCCTATTCTTAAAATTCTTATTATTAAACCTAATTGACTTAAAGTTGATAAAGCAATAATCTTTTTTAAATCAAATTCATAATTAGCAGAAACTCCAGCTATAAATATAGTTAATCCAGAAATTAATAATAAAATTTTAATAAAAAATATATCAACTAATATCGAATTAAATCGAATCAATAAATATACCCCAGCAGTAACTAAAGTTGAAGAATGAACTAATGCAGAAACAGGAGTAGGAGCTGCTATAGCAGCAGGTAATCAAGAACTAAAAGGAATTTGAGCTCTTTTAGTTATAGCAGCTAAAATAATTATATAACTAATAATTTTTATAGTTAAATCATTATTTATAAAATTTAAATAAAAAATATAATTTCATCTACCATAATTTAATATTCAAGAAATTACTATTAAAATAAAAACATCACCAATACGATTAGATAGAGCAGTTAATATACCAGCATTATAAGATTTTAAATTTTGATAATAAATTACTAAACAATAAGAAACTAAACCTAAACCATCTCAACCTAATAAAATTCTAATAATATTAGGACTAATAATTAATAAAATTATTGAAAATACAAATAATAAAACTAAAATAATAAAACGATTTAAATTTAATTCTGATCTTATATATCTTTTTCTATAAAAAATAACAACAGAAGAAATTAAACAAACAAATCTTATAAATAATAAAGATATTCAATCTAATAAAATTGATATAATAATTATAGTTGAATTAAAAGAAATAATTTCCCATTCTAAAAAAACAACTATATTATTTATAATAAAATAAATTAAAAAAATAAAATTAAATATTCTAAATAAAATCAAAAAAAAAAAAGAAATAAAACAAATAGAATATTTTTGATTATTTATAACTTAAAATGATATTAAATCATATTTTTGACACCACAAATCAATATTTTTATTAAATTATTTAAATAAAATCAAATTATTCTATAATCAACCTTTATAATTATAATATTTAAAGGTAATCAATGTAATATTAATATTAAATATTCTCGAGAAACTCCAGTATAATAACTATAAACTCCTATATAATATTTTCCATGTTGAGTAAAAGAATATAAATATAATCTATAACCAGCTCTAAAAAAAGAAATTAATATTAATATAATTATAGAAATTCAGGATCACCCTAATAATCTATTAATTAATCTAATTTCCCCTACTAAATTAAGAGAAGGAGGTGCAGCCATATTAGAAGATATTAATAAAAATCACCATAATCTTATTGAAGGCATAAATCTTATTATACCCTTATTAATGTATAAACTCCGACTATGAAGACGTTCATAATTAATATTTGCTAAACAAAATATCCCCGAAGAACATAATCCATGACCAATTATCAAGATATAAGAACCTATAAATCCTCAATAATTTATTGTCATAATTCCTCTAATTACAATTCTTATATGAGCAACAGAAGAATAGGCAATTAAAGATTTAATATCAGTTTGAGAAAAACATTTTAATCTAATATAAAATCCTCCTACTAATCTAATTATAACTCAAATAAAATTTAATTTTAAACCAACTATTTGTAAAAAAATTATTACACGTAATAAACCATAACCTCCTAACTTTAATATAATACCAGCTAAAATCATAGAACCAGATACTGGAGCTTCTACATGAGCCTTAGGCAATCATAAATGAACAAAATATATTGGCATCTTAACTAAAAAAGCTATAATCATTCTAAAATATAATAAATATAAATTTAAATTTAAAAACTTAAGAAAATAAATTATTATAAAATTTTCTTCTTTAAAAATATAAAAAATACCTAATAATAAAGGTAAAGAAGCAAATAATGTATAAAATAATAAATATATTCCAGCTTGAATTCGTTCAGGTTGATACCCCCAACCAATAATTAATATTAATGTAGGAATCAATCTACCTTCAAAAAACAAATAAAATATAAATAAATTTATAACACTAAATGTCATATATAATATAATTAATAAAAAAATTACATTAAATATAAAAAAATTAACAAAAAAATTAATTTTTAATAAATTTTCTCTAGCTATAATTATTAATATACAAATTCAAATTCTTAATAAAATTAAGCCAAAAGAAATTATATCACAAGAATAAATATATCTCAAATTACAAAAATTATTAATAATTACTGTTAAATTTATAAATATAAATATTATTAATATTAATATTATTTGAACCATTCAAAATATTTTTTTTATAAAACATAAAGGAAACATAAAAATTATTATAAATAAAAATTTTATCATTATAATAAATTAAAACTTTGAAAATAATCATTACCATGTGTTCGAATTATAGAAATTAAAATTGATAACCCTAAAGCACCTTCACAAACAGAGAAAACTAAAAAAACTATTAATATATATAAGTCATAATCGATTACCATAAAATAAATTAACATCAAAAAAAAAATTCTTAAAACAATAAATTCTAATCTTAATAAAACAATTAATAAATGTTTATGTTTAGATACAAAAATTATATTTCCTAAAATAAATATAATAAAACAAACTACTATCATATTTATTATTATCATTAGTTTTTATAGTTTAAAATTAAAACATTGGTCTTGTAAATCAAAAATAAGATAAATTCTTTAAAAACTTCAAAGAAAAAGAAATTCTTTATCTATAATCTCCAAAATTATTATTTTTATAAACTATTCTTTGATATAACTAAAATATTTTTTTCTATATGATTAATTATAATCTCATTTATTATATTTTTCTTAAATCATCCTTTATCTATAGGATTTATATTATTATTACAAACAATTTTAACTGTTTATTATCTGGAATAATAATTAAAACATATTGATTTTCTTACATTTTATTTTTAACATTTTTAGGAGGATTATTAGTTTTATTTATTTATGTATCAAGAATTGCATCAAATGAGCTATTTAATATTTCATTTAATATAAAAATAAATTTTATACTAATTTTTTTATTAACTATAATTATTCAATTTATTTTTTTTTATAATTTAAAATGAATAAATCTAATTAATAATTCAGAAATAGATAATTTTTTTAACTTATTATTTACTAATAATGAAAATAAAATTAATTTAAATAAATTATATAATAATCAAACATTTTTAATAATAATATTAATAATTATTTATTTATTTATTACTTTAATTGCTGTAGTAAAAATTACTAATATTTTTTACGGACCCCTTCGAACATCTAATTAAATTTATAAATGATAAATCAATTTAAACCTTTACGGAAAAATCACCCTGTTATTAAAATTATTAATGGATCTTTAGTTGATCTCCCTACCCCAACAAATATTAGAGCTTGATGAAATTTTGGATCTTTACTTGCTTTATGTTTAATTATTCAAATTTTAACTGGATTATTTTTAACAATATATTATACAGCCAATATTGAATTAGCATTTTATAGAGTAAATTATATTTGCCGAGACGTAAATTATGGATGATTAATTCGCACTATACACGCAAATGGGGCTTCTTTTTTTTTTATTTGTATTTATTTACATATTGGACGAGGAATTTATTATGAATCATTTAATTTAAAATATACATGAATAGTAGGAGTTATTATTTTATTTTTACTTATAGCAACAGCATTTATAGGATATGTTTTACCTTGAGGACAAATATCATTTTGAGGGGCCACAGTTATTACTAACTTACTTTCTGCTATTCCTTATTTAGGGGGAATATTAGTAAACTGAATTTGAGGGGGATTTGCAGTTGATAATGCAACTTTAACTCGATTTTATACATTTCATTTTTTACTTCCATTTATTATTTTAATAACTACAATAATTCATTTATTATTTCTCCATCAAACTGGATCTAATAATCCATTAGGATTAAACAGAAACTTAGATAAAATCCCATTTCACCCATTCTTTACATTTAAGGATTTAATTGGATTTGTAATTTTATTATTTTTATTAACTATTTTAACATTAACTAATCCTTATTTATTAGGAGATCCTGATAATTTTATTCCCGCTAACCCACTAGTTACACCAGTACATATTCAACCTGAATGATATTTTCTATTTGCGTATGCAATTTTACGATCTATCCCCAATAAATTAGGTGGAGTAATTGCTTTAGTTATATCTATTTTAATTTTAATTATTCTCCCAATAACATTTAATAAAAAAATACAAGGAATTCAATTCTATCCAATAAATCAAATTATGTTTTGATTTTTATTAGTAATTATTATTTTATTAACTTGAATCGGAGCTCGACCAGTAGAAGATCCATACATTATTACAGGACAATTACTTACATTTTTTTATTTTTCATATTTTATTTTAAACCCATTAATTAGTAAATATTGAGATAAATTAATTTATAATTAATTAATTATTATTATTAAATTAATGAGCTTGTTAAAGCATTTGTTTTGAAAACTTAAGAAAGAATATATTATTCTATTAATTTATACTAAAAAAAATTAATTATAATAAAAAAATTTTTAATCCTACATAAAATAATAAAAAATTTAAAGAAATAGGTAAATATCTTTTTCAAGATAAATATATTAACTTATCATAACGATAACGAGGTAAAGTACCTCGAACTCAAATAAAAACAAAAGAAATAAAAACTAATTTTAAATAAAAAATTAAATTTAAATAATAACCCCCTAAATAAACTAATACAAATAATAATCTTATAAATAAAATTCTAGAATATTCAGCTAAAAAAATTAAAGCAAATCCACCACTTCTATATTCAATATTAAACCCAGAAACTAATTCTCTTTCCCCTTCAGCAAAATCAAAAGGAGTGCGATTTGTTTCAGCCATTCTTGAAGATAATCAACATAATCCTAAAGGAAATATTACAAAAATAAATCAAACTAAATTTTGATAATTTAAAAAATTTAAAAAATTAAAATCTATAATTATAATAATTCTAGATAAAAAAATTAAAGCTAATCTAACTTCATAAGAAATTGTCTGAGCAACTGCCCGCAAACCACCTAATAATGCATAATTTGAATTAGAAGATCATCCTGACACTATAACAGTATAAACACCTAAACTAGTACAACAGAGAAAAAATAAAATTCCTAAATTAAATCTAATTATATTAAAATAATAAGGAATTAATATTCAAATTATTAAAGATAAAATGAATCTAACTACTGGAGAAAAATAATAAACTAATAATAATAGAAAATATAGGATAAGTTTGTTCTTTAGTAAATAATTTAATAGCATCAGAAAAAGGCTGTAAAATTCCTATAAAACCAACCTTATTAGGACCTTTACGAATCTGAATATAACCTAATACCTTGCGCTCTAATAAAGTTAAAAAAGCAACTCCAACTAAAACTCCTACAATTAAAATTAATATGCCCAAATAAATTAAAATAACATCATTTATTATCATATACTATTTATATAATTTAATTATATATTTATGACTTCTAAAACCATTACATTTTTTCTGCCAAAATAGTTTATAATAAAATTATTAAAATTCATATTAATAAATTTAATTTAAATATTTGATCCTTTCGTACTAAAATATTTTAATTTTTAAAAGATAGAAACCAACCTGGCTTAAACCGGTTTGAACTCAGATCATGTAAGATTTTAATGATCGAACAGATCAAAAACTTTAAACTTTTGCATTTAAATTTTATCTTAATCCAACATCGAGGTCGCAAACTCTTTTTCTTATATGAACTAAAAAAAAAAATTACGCTGTTATCCCTAAGGTAATTTTTTCTTATAATCAATAATAATGGATCATAAATTCACTTATATATGTTAATTACTATAAAAAGTTTTATATATTTTTCTATCACCCCAATAAAATAAATAATTTTATCTTAATTTATTAATTAATAAATAATTTCAATAAAATTATTTATAAAACTCTATAGGGTCTTCTCGTCTTTTTAAATTATTTTAACTTTTTAAATAAAAAATTAAATTCAATAATATAACTATGAGACAGCTTATATTTCATCCAATCTTTCATACAAGTCACCAATTAAGAGACTAATGATTATGCTACCTTTGTACAGTCAATATACTGCAGCCCTTTAATATATTTATATCAGTGGGCAGATTAGACTTTAAATTATTTTCAAAAAGACATGTTTTTGATAAACAAGTGAATATAAATATTTGCCGAATTCCTTTTAATTAACTTATAATAAATTTTATATTTTTAATTATTTTTATTTACTAATTTTATCATTATATCTAATTATATTTTTATTATTAATTATTTTTTTATAAAAATTTAAATTTTAAATTAAATTTTATTTTTATTAAAATTATTTATAATAAAATAAAATTTATTAACAATATAAATTATAAAATTTTTAATATTTAAATTTAATATAATTATAAAAATTTAATTTAAAGCTTATCCCTTAAAATATTAAATTTAAATAAAAATTAATTAATTAATTAATTAATTTTTATTTAAATTTAAAATTAAATTTTTTTCTAAAAAAAACTAGATATATTTAAAAACGATTAACATTTCATTTCAAATTAATTATTAAAAATATTTATGCAACAATAACTTTTTTTAATTAATTATCTCTTTTAAATTCGAGAAATATTAAATAAAAATAAAATTATTAATAAACTCTGATACACAAGATACATTAAATTAAAATTACTTTCACAAAAAATATATTTTCATTATATTTCAAAATTCTTTTACAATACTAATACTCTATAAAATAAAAAAATTTTTTCTTTTAAAATACTATAACCCCCATTATATTATTTTTAAATTAAAATTTCTTTTATTATTTATTTATTTTTATTAATTATTAATTTTCAAATTAATTAATATTTTAATATCTTTTCAATGTAAATGAAATACTTTATTCAAGCTCTAATTTGTTCTTTCTAGAAACACTTTCCAGTACCTCTACTTTGTTACGACTTATTTCAACTTATTAATGAAAGCGACGGGCAATATGTACATATTTTAATTATTAATCATTTTATAAAATTATATAAAATTACATTTAAATCCACTTTCAATTAATTCTTACAAATTAATATTCATTTTAAATAAATTTATTGTAATCCATTATATTCTTTATTATAAGCTGCATCTTGATCTGATTTAAATTTAAATATAAATTTTAAAATATTATTTATTATTAAAAAATATTTTTTTAACAACGATATACAAACTTTACAAATAAAGTAAATTTATTCGTGGATTATCAATTATTAAACAGATTCCTCTAAATGAACTAAAATACCGCCAAATTATTTAAGTTTCAATAAATTATTATTTACTATTTTAGTATTTTAATTTAAATTTTTAATAATAGGGTATCTAATCCTAGTTTATAAAAAAATTTATTAAAATCATAAATAATTATTATAAATTTTAATTAAATTAAAATTTCACTTAATAATTTAAAATTTTAATTATTTTGATTATTTTATTTATTAATAACTAATAAAATTTAATTTAATTTTTGTATAACCGCAACTGCTGGCACAAAATTTGTTATTAATTTTAATATTACTAAATCTTAATTACTTAAATTTTTAATACTAATTACTACATAAAATAATTAATTATTTTTAAAATAATTAAAATTAAACACTAAAATATATATGTAAAATAAATTAACAATAAAATTCTATAACCATAAAAAATTTATTTATATGTAAATATATATAAATAGATTTTTTTTTTTTTTTTTTTATATTAATATTTTATATATATATTATTGAATTTTATTATTAATATACAATTTTAATATTCCCTTATTTTTTTTCTTCTAATAATAATATTAAAAACTACATCAATATTCATCAATATATATTAATTTAAATAAAAATAAATTAATATAATTAATATTAATTTATTAAATTTTATTAAATTGTTATTTATATAATTTAATATTAAATTTTTAATATATATATATATATATTTTTTAGTAGTATATTGATTATTCAATTTAAATTTAAAACCGTAGTGAATAAATTTACATATAAAATAAAAATTAAAAATAAGCTAAATTAAGCTTTTAGGTTCATACCCTAAATATAAAGGAAATCCCTTTTTTTTAAAAATAAAGTGCCTGATTAAAGGATTATTCTGATAGGATAAATTAAGTAATTTTTGTTACCTTTATTATATTTTATAGAATCAAACTATAACTAATAACATCAAAAGTTATTGTGCATCTTACACTAAAATATATTTATATAATGAATTATTAATTCTTCTAAGAGATTATATCTCTAATTTAAATTTTATTGATTATAAATTCTAATAAGATATTTTTTCTATTTATTTTATTTTTTAGTACAATAATTTCAATTTCATCAAATTCTTGATTTGGATGTTGAATTGGATTAGAAATTAATTTATTAAGATTTATCCCCCTAATTTCTAATTTATCTAATCTTTTATCGTCAGAAGCTTCTTTAAAATATTTTTTAATTCAATCTATTGCCTCAATTAATTTTTTATTCTCTATTTTATTAAAAATAATTTTAATAAAAAATTTTGAAATTAATAATTTAATTTCTATTATAATTAATTCTGCGATATTAATAAAAATAGGATCAGCTCCATTCCATTTTTGATATCCTAATATTATTGAAGGATTATCTTGATTTAATAATTTTATTTTAATAACATGACAAAAAATTACCCCCATAATTTTATTATCATATTATATAAATAAAAATTTCCTAATTATAATAATAATAATTAATATTATTATTAGAGCTATTAGTGGATTAAATCAAACATCTTTACGAAAATTAATAGCTTTTTCATCTATTAATAATTTGAGATGAATGATAATATCTATAATAATTAGAGAAAATTTATGATTATTATACTTTTTAATATATTCTTTTTTAATTATAATTATATGTTTTATATTTTATAATTTAAATATATTTTTTATTAACCAATTATTTATCAATAATATAAATTATATTATTAAAATCAATTTAATAATTAATTTCTTATCATTAGGCGGATTACCACCTTTTATTGGATTTTTTCCTAAATGAATTATTATTAATTTCTTAATTATAAATAATTTATATATTTTATCTTTTATTTTTATTATAATAAGATTAATTATCTTATTTTTTTATATTCGAATTTTATATTCTTCTTTTATATTTAATTATATTAAATTAAAATGATTTAAAATTAATATAAAAAATAATTTAATAATAATTGCTAATTTTATATCAATAATCTCTATTTCAGGAATAATTTTAAGAACTTTTTTTTTTATTTAGTCAAGGTTTTAAGTTAAATAAACTAATAATCTTCAAAATTATAAATAAAGAAATTTCTTTAAGCCTTAGTATAAAAATACCCCTTAAAATTTGCAATTTTATATCATATAACTTGACTATAAGACTTAAAAATTAATAAAAGAGAAATTTCTCGTTAATAAATTTACAATTTATCGCTTATAACTCAGCCATTTTATTAGCGAAAATGACTTTATTCAACAAATCATAAAGATATTGGTACATTATATTTTATTTTTGGAATTTGAGCAGGAATAGTAGGAACTTCTTTAAGATTATTAATTCGTGCTGAATTAGGTAACCCAGGATCATTAATTGGAGATGATCAAATTTATAATACTATTGTAACAGCTCATGCTTTTATTATAATTTTTTTTATAGTTATACCTATTATAATTGGAGGATTTGGTAATTGACTAGTACCATTAATATTAGGAGCCCCTGATATAGCTTTTCCTCGTATAAATAATATGAGATTTTGAATATTACCCCCATCTTTAACATTATTAATTTCAAGAAGAATTGTAGAAAATGGAGCTGGAACTGGATGAACAGTTTATCCCCCATTATCCTCTAATATTGCTCATGGAGGAAGTTCAGTAGATTTAGCTATTTTTTCCCTTCATTTAGCAGGAATTTCATCTATTTTAGGAGCAATTAATTTTATTACAACAATTATTAATATACGATTAAATAATATATCATTCGACCAAATACCACTTTTTGTATGAGCCGTTGGTATTACAGCTTTTCTTTTACTTTTATCTTTACCTGTATTAGCTGGAGCTATTACTATACTTTTAACAGATCGTAATTTAAATACATCATTCTTTGACCCTGCTGGAGGAGGAGATCCAATTTTATATCAACATTTATTCTGATTTTTTGGGCACCCAGAAGTATATATTTTAATTTTACCTGGATTTGGAATAATTTCTCATATTATTTCCCAAGAAAGTGGAAAAAAGGAAACTTTTGGATGTTTAGGAATAATTTATGCAATAATAACAATTGGATTATTAGGATTTATTGTTTGAGCTCATCATATATTTACTGTAGGTATAGATATTGATACTCGAGCATATTTTACTTCTGCCACAATAATTATTGCTGTACCAACAGGTATTAAAATTTTTAGTTGATTAGCAACTTTACACGGAACTCAAATTAATTACAGTCCTTCTATATTATGAAGTTTAGGATTTGTTTTTTTATTTACTGTAGGAGGATTAACTGGTGTAATATTAGCTAATTCATCTATTGATATTACTCTTCATGATACTTATTATGTTGTAGCTCATTTCCATTATGTTTTATCTATAGGAGCAGTATTTGCTATTATAGCAGGATTTGTTCATTGATACCCATTATTTACAGGATTATCATTAAATCCTTATTTATTAAAAATTCAATTTTTTATTATATTTATCGGAGTTAATTTAACCTTTTTTCCTCAACATTTTCTAGGATTAGCAGGAATACCTCGTCGATATTCAGATTATCCTGATTCATATATTTCATGAAATATTGTTTCATCTTTAGGTTCATATATTTCACTATTAGCAGTAATATTAATCTTAATTATTATTTGAGAATCAATAATTAATCAACGAATTTCCCTATTTAGTTTAAATATATCTTCATCAATTGAATGATATCAAAATCTACCTCCAGCAGAACATTCTTATCATGAACTTCCAATTTTAAGTAATTTCTAATATGGCAGATTATATGTAATGGATTTAAACCCCATAAATAAAGGATTATCCTTTTTTTAGAAATGGCAACATGATCTAATCTTAATTTACAAAATGGAGCTTCTCCTTTAATAGAACAAATCATTTTTTTTCATGATCATACTTTAGTTATTTTAATTATAATTACTATTTTAGTAGGATACCTCATAACTAATTTATTATATAATAAATATATTAATCGATTTTTATTAGAAAATCAAATAATTGAATTAATTTGAACAATTCTTCCAGCTATTACTTTAATTTTTATTGCATTACCATCTCTACGATTACTTTATTTATTAGATGAACTTAATAATCCTTTAATTACTTTAAAATCAATTGGTCATCAATGATACTGAAGTTATGAATATTCAGATTTTAATAATATTGAATTTGATTCTTATATAATTCCATCTAATGAATTATCATCTAATGGATTTCGTTTATTAGATGTTGATAATCGAATTGTTTTACCTATAAATAATCAAATTCGAATTATAGTTACTGCTACAGATGTTATTCACTCATGAACTGTACCATCACTAGGAGTTAAGGTTGATGCAAATCCAGGACGTCTTAATCAAACAAATTTTTTTATTAATCGACCAGGTATTTTTTTTGGGCAATGTTCAGAAATTTGTGGGGCAAATCATAGTTTTATACCTATTGTAATTGAAAGAATTTCAATTAAAAACTTTATTAATTGAATTAATAATTATTCTTCATTAGATGACTGAAAGCAAGTACTGGTCTCTTAAACCATTTTATAGTAAATTAGCATTTACTTCTAATGATTATTATAAAGAATTAGTTAAATTTATAACATAAATATGTCAAATTTAAATTATTATATAAATAATATTCTTTTATTCCTCAAATAATACCAATTAATTGATTAATTTCTTTTTTTTTTTTTATTTGTATTTTTATTATATTTATTATTATAAACTATTATATTGTTAACATAAATATTAATAATACAAATAATAATTTAAATAAAATTAAAATAAAAAATTTACATTGAAAATGATAAGTAATTTATTTTCAATTTTTGATCCATCAACAAATTTATTTAATTTATCTATTAATTGAATTAGAACTTTTCTAGGATTAATATTTATCCCATATTCATTTTGAATATTTCCTAATCGTCATTATTACATTTGAAATTTTATTCTTAATAAACTTCATAATGAATTTAAAACATTATTAAAAAATAATTATTTTAGTGGATCAACTTTTATTTTTATTTCTTTATTTTCATTTATTTTATTTAATAATTTCTTAGGTTTATTCCCATATATTTTTACTAGAACTAGCCATTTAACTCTTTCATTATCTATTTCACTACCTTTATGATTAAGATTTATATTGTATGGATGAATTAATAATTCACAACATATATTTAGTCATATAATTCCACAAGGTACACCAAGAATTTTAATACCATTTATAGTTTTAATTGAAACTATTAGAAATATTATTCGACCAGGAACTTTAGCCGTTCGTCTAACTGCTAATATAATTGCAGGACACTTACTAATAACTTTATTAAGAGGCACTGGAAATAATATACCTTATTATTTAGTTATTTTCTTAGTATTAATTCAAATTCTTTTATTAATTTTAGAATCAGCAGTTGCTATCATTCAATCATATGTAATTGCTATTTTAAGAACACTTTATTCTAGAGAAGTTAATTAATGAAAAATACCATAATAAATTATCATCCATTTCATTTAGTTGATTTTAGCCCTTGACCTTTAACTGGAGCTATTGGAACTATAACATTAGTTACAGGAATAGTTAAATGATTCCATAGTTTTAATATAAACTTATTAATTTTAGGATATATAATTATTATTTTAACTATATTTCAATGATGACGAGATGTATCTCGAGAAGGAACTCTTCAAGGTAAACATACAATTTTAGTAACAAAAGGACTTCGATGAGGAATAATCTTATTTATTATTTCTGAAGTATTTTTTTTTGTATCATTTTTTTGAGCATTTTTTCATAGAAGTTTATCCCCAAATATTGAAATTGGAGCTATATGACCTCCTATAAGAATTACTCCATTTAACCCATTTCAAATTCCATTATTAAATACTATTATTTTAATTAGATCTGGAGTAACTGTAACTTGAGCTCATCATGCTTTAATAGAAAATAACTATTCTCAAACTACTCAAAGTTTATTTATTACTATTATTTTAGGAATTTATTTTACTATTTTACAAGCATATGAATATTTAGAAGCACCTTTTACTATTGCTGATAGTATTTATGGATCTACATTTTTTATGGCAACTGGATTCCATGGTATTCATGTTATAATTGGGACAATATTTCTCCTAATTTGTTTAATTCGACATTTAAATAATCATTTTTCTGGGAATCACCACTTTGGATTTGAAGCAGCAGCATGATATTGACATTTTGTAGACGTAGTTTGATTATTTCTTTATATTTCTATTTATTGATGAGGAAATTAATTATTTATATAATATATTTAGTATATTTGACTTCCAATCAAAAAGTTTAATTTTAGTTAATATAAATAATTATTTTATTACTATCAATTTCAATTGTAATTATACTAATTTCTAATATTATAATATTTATTTCTATTATTTTATCTAAAAAATCTTTCACAGATCGAGAAAAATGTTCACCATTTGAATGTGGATTTGATCCTAAATCTTCAGCACGAATTCCATTTTCTTTACATTTCTTTTTAATTACAGTAATTTTTTTAATTTTTGATGTAGAAATTGCTTTAATTTTTCCATTAATTCCTTTATTTAAACTAGTAAATTTTTTTATTTGAACAAAAATTAGATTTTTTTTTTTAATTATTTTATTATTAGGACTATATCATGAATGAAATCAAAATATATTAAATTGAAGAAATTAAATTAATCAATTAAAATAAGGATTATAGTTTAATTTAAAACATTTGATTTGCATTCAAAAAATATTGATATTTCAATTTATCTTAAAATAAGAAGCAATTTTGCATTTAATTTCGACTTAAAAGATAGAGTTAATTACTCCTTATTTATTAATTGAAACCAAATTAGAGGTATATCACTGTTAATGATAAAATTGAATAAAAATTCCAATTAAATTAATAAATGAAATATAAAGATTAAAATTAAGCTGCTAACTTAATTTTTAGTGGTTTAATTCCATTAATATTTCTTTAATTTATATAGTTTAAATAAAACATTACATTTTCATTGTAAAAATAAAATAAAATATTTTTTTAAATAAATTTATAAAATAATATATATATATATATATATATATATATATATATATATATATATATTATTTTATTTAAAGATTAAATAATCTCCTTAATATCTTCAATATTACACTCTTTTTTATAAGCTATTTAAAT
>CANQKR010000002.1:0-23963 GCA_947623365.1 Achlya flavicornis | reverse complement strand
CGTGTTTTTTTGCAGTTTACGTCAAAACGTTAGCACAAAAGTATTATAATATGTACATATATGGAATGGGCTATTTACAAGCTTTCATTCGATACCCATATTGTATAATAGCGAAGTTTTTGTTTTTAATACCCCTTCCTCTATTTTTATTCGTAGACTCCATATAAAAATAATATATGTCACTCCCACAATTAAGGCGAATCTAACTATAGGTACCTCATATGTTTAAATCCACCAAGCTGTTTATGCTGCAGAGCGTGCCAAAGAAATTGACATACATACATATATACATACATACACTCGAAAAAAATAACCCTCCTTCCGGGTCAGTCGGGTAAAAAGTACAGTCATCATAAAAAACTTGTATTAAAAACTTGAAATTTTTAACATCAATTGCTTACGAACTAGTCTTATAAAGCTAATAATATTTATATACTCTGAGGCTAAAATAAGCTTCAATAGCTTCGGAGGGCTCGTGGTGTAGCATGATTAGCCGTTCTTAATCGATCGGCAAAGTTAAGCTACGTCTGTCGTGGTCGGTACCTGGATGGGTGACCGCCTAGTGGTATTTCAAATCGAGCGTTTCCGTGCTTATCACTTAATTGTGATAGTCGTTAAGCTAGTTGGATGTCTCCTAGGCGGTTTGAAATATTCCAACAGTAGGTGACCACTAGCCTACCTCCACCAATCCGCAGTGGGCACGCGCGTGGTGGAGTATCGCCCAGTCCCTTTCGCCCTCAATTGTGAAAGGAGGCCTGTGCTCAGCAGTGGGACATTATAGGCTGATGATGATGATGATGATGAAGCTTCAATAACATATATGTAGATTATGTGTGTACATCAGGGGCAGCGAAATTTTTAACTGAAAAAGTTGGTTATTAATTTCCGCGCTCATTTTATGTTGTCCTCACATGGCTTCCGTTAATATTAAATTTCTTCGTAAATACAATACCGTTACTGTTTGAAACTGGTGTCCATTTTTTGTGCATATTTAATTTAGATTGGAAAAACATTTACGATGTCAGCTTCGTGAGTTTTGGCTTTTATAATATTTAGTATGTCAGGATACAGTACAGATTTATCGGTTTTTAATTCCTATATATTTTTATTGTGTATAAATAAATTAATAAAAATTACTTACTGTATTTACTTTGACGACTTCCCATAATCAGTTGACTCTTCGACTCACAGTTCTTGTTTTTTCCATTATGTAGTTTTAAGATACGCGTCCCAAAATCGAACCAACGGGTTAGAAGTTCTAGGCTAGAACTAAGTGATAGAAAAATGTATAAGCTTCGTTCAAGATTTCGAATTTGACCATAAACTCCAATTTCAATTAGGTACCTACTCAACCACCAACCAGTTCGTATATAAAACAATAATATTTAACCTTATGGTGCGTCCATGTTACGCGAAGAACGAACAGAATTCGTTCTTTTCTCGCGATGTTAAGTGTGGACGTACTTAACGAGCCTAACAACCCAACAGATTTCGATGAAACTTGCCGCATATATAGAACAAACCGTGAAATAAAGCTTAGGGTCCTTAGGTACCCCGGTAAACATTCAAGTTGTATATAACATAAAACAGAATTGGAAATCGTGTCAATAAATAAATGTCTTTGGACGACCAGATTGGTCATCAAGAAAGGATATTTTCATGTAAGGTTCATTCATGGAAGAACTTATCTCTTCAACGCTGTCCTATTTCTCGATAAACAAATGACAGGCAATCGCAATATATCACATATGGATAACAAATAAAGCGTGTAACACACAAGACGAATCGACGGATTAGAATTCGTCCCGCGTACCGAGCCGTATTCTTACTATCTCGAAGGAGGCCGCAATTAGTCTTAATTAAAGGGAACAGAACCACCATAGTATTTGTTATGCAAACGCGTATACCCCATATGTCTTCATTGCAAGTGTTACGGGTCACGTACCGATAGGAACCTCTAATGGAATGAGTTCTTTGTGCCTTACGTAGGCAACATCCGTTGGCCGTATCGTTTTTATGGTTCCAAAGGGTGCCAATGGGACTCTGCTGTTACTAAGCCTTTGCTGTCCGTGCGTCTGTCTGTCAATGGGCTGTAGCTGTATCTCCATGAAGCGTAATGGAGTGTCCATGCTACGCGAACCGAGCACGGGCCGACCCACAAACGAACAGGGTTCGTTCGTTGCTCGCGATGTCAAGTGTGGACGTACAACGAACTTACAAAGAGCATACAACGAGCGCGATGCGAATCCCTGTATTTGTGAATAATCTGACAATCGGGGGGAGCGCAGAATAGCGCGAGACGAAAGCTCGTTCGAAACTCGTAATGCCCTGTTTCAGTAAACAAAAACGAATCGTTTTGCTTACCAATGGTAGGTTTTTTATTGCCAAACTGGGCATATAGATCATTGCGTAAGCTAATTTTACCAGTGATAGCTACTTCCATATCTGGTCTGCTATGCAAAGCTTTGAGGTATTTGCTTCATTATTAGTAAAGATATAAGTCTTAATTTTAATAAATCTTGACCGATAACGGTCCGTAAATTATTGAAATCGGGCATATGTCCGTCCACGCTACGCGAACAATGAAACAAATCCTGTTCATTCGAGGCTCGGGTCGTGCTCGCTTCGCGAAGTATGGACGCACCATAATAGGTACACAGAAGAAATTTTCACAGCATGTGTATTTCCATTGCCGCTACAACCTCCTCCTTGCCTCATTGCTGAGGGACGTGACCTTTGTTGGTTAACTTATCGCGGACTATTGCTCGCTATCTGGGTCGATCGAGCCGCTACAACAATAAATAATAAAAATTAAAGGGGCCCCCATCCGTGGAAATAAACCTAAGAAGCGTTCAGAGGTTATACACATAATTTTAAGTCAGTTAGGTAATAATTTGTGTAAAAACCTGCAAATTTTTAAAGGCGGCTGCGACCGCCGTCTTATTGGCCCGAAAAATCTAATATTGTAGCGTCCCTTAGTAAACTGTGGTAATTAAATCTATTTAAAAACCTTTTTTTTATACGACTAAGTTGGTAAACAAGCATACGGCCCGCCTGATGGTAAGCGGTTACCGTAGCCATATGGACGCTTGCAACACACGAAGCATCGCTCACGCGTTACCGACCTTTCCCCCCTCCCCAATGAGCTCTGGCGACCATACTCACGCGCAGGAACACAACTTTACACAACATAAAGTTTGGCTGCGGTATTCTGTAAGGTGGAGGTACTTTCCCAGTCGAGCTGCTCTTTGAGCGAATAAACGCTATGCTCAGGTAGAGCAATATATACCTGCATTGGTATGTAATACAAAAATCTATTCGAAATCAGCCCAGTAGCTTTTCAGGTTAGTCACAAACACACACAACCTCTTTCCCCAAACGTATTTTCAGTCGCCGTTCAGTTACAAAATTCAGGAATGTAAAAAATCATAATAGTCAAAGTAGCAGGCCAAATTCATAAGTCAGGATTTTATTAATATTTTTTATAATTACTAATATTTTAAAACCATGATAATTGTTTGTTTTATATATAACCATCAAACACAATATTCTATTATCGCCAAACTACTGATGAAACAGTTACAAAAAATATTAGAAAAGTAAAGTCACTTAATTTGACTCTACCACCCATTTGGTTCAAATTCCAACTACAATACAAATTCAAACTTCAATAAAAAAAACAGTCCCAATCAATACACACATATTCAATCCGATATCTCGAGCAGACAATCCGAGTTATCCTTGGAATCATAACCGGATCAAATTTTGAACAGCTCACACAGCTATCGGTTGTCAGGAGAAGTTTCTGCTCGGCTCCGATACAATTGTAATGGAATCGAAACGTGAGACGATTATGAAACGAGTCCAGGATTAAACGCGAATGGATTAGCCGTTGAAAATGCCTTTTTTGTGCACTTGACTGAGTATTCAAAATTCAAAAAAAAACAAAATTTCTTTATTAAATTACAAGTTTGTAAATTACAGGAGTTGGGACTCTTCTTTTCGCTTATAAAACCTGTGTTAGGGGAGACCCGCTCTTCCGAATTTCATTGTATTATACTTGTACCGAATAAACAAATATATTTAATGCAGGCGATTTGAAATAAGTAGTGTATATGTGTGAGTGTTTGAGGATGTAATGATGCGTAGATGATGTGAAAAGGTGTGTGTGTGAGTATTAGTGAAGACTGTCAATTGCAATAATTGCAATGAAGTTGAATAATTGAAAAACAGGAAACAGATCAAGAAAAAATGTTTTTTTCTTACTATGTAAAAGGTGGCCAAAAGTGGTAAGCTCACACGGAAAGGAACTGGCTCGCAAGTGCAACTGTGAGAAAAAATCTGTTGGCTCGGCGACAGATTTTCGCCTTGAAATATTTCATCCATCATAAAAATGTTAGTAAAGTAGCTTGTATAGACAAAGTAGGTAAAAAAATATATAATTCTAATTAGTCCGTCAGTTACATTATCCAAAAATATTGGACAAGTATCTTTATCTTGTAGCTTTACCAAATCAACAAAGATAAAGCGAGTCAACGGGAGTGGGGGCTCGTGACTTCACTTTAGAGTAAAAAAAACCTCTAATGTGACGTCACGCGGAACTTCAACACACTACATCTCCGTATTTTTTTATTTAATTCACACAAGAAAATATACGTATCTAATATTATTTGATAATGTAAAAGACAGACTAAACAGAATCATCTAGTCAGTAGTCATCAGTCATCTAGTCCATTATCTGTTAGTAACTACTTTACTTTGCAGAATATAAATTCCATTACCAATCCAATCACTATCGCAATCAAGTTACCGACTGATTCTCTCCTAGCAAGCTCCTAGCCGATTACAATAGAATTATCTAATCGGTCCAAGGGCCACTTTAAAGTTGGCCCCTTATAGCGATTTGATTTAGATTTGCAAGACAAAATACCGTTTGTCACGCCATCGATTCTAACAACGCAATCTATTTTCACCCCTATACCGTACAACTTAAGAACCAAGTATTTATCAAAAACAGAACCTTCGAGGTAATAAATGGTTTTAAGTATATCGCATAAGTTGTTTACGTTGTGTGAATTGAATTGGCACATTCGATCCGGCTCGAAGGACCATAAGTGGATAAGACTTTGTGCTAAGTTGGAATTCGTAATACACTTGACGATGTGGTTATAACCTACTTAATGTTTGTACTTAAATCTTACGGAAATTGTTGTCAGTATTATTTTTACTTGGACTACCAGGTTTACAAAATTGATAGTTTCTAGACCTTTACCTTGAAGTATAAAATAGCAAGGCACCAATAAGATATAGACACCGCCTTCCACAAGGCCACACATATTCAATGGAACTGACAGCTGCCCACAAGTCGTATTGTGACACATATCTATCGCCGCGGTCGAGTCGAGTGACCAATCCTGACCAAGTCGTCACGATTGCGTTCTGTGAGGGATCACCATGGGATTCGCTCAGACCACTTCACACGGCCGTCTACAATGCATTGTTAGAGAAATACCGGTTTCAAGACCTTCTATTTATAGATAAATATTATATTGTTAAAACAAACATAAATCTTACATGCAATGTTTAAAAAAAGAAGTAATTTTTATCCTTATTTTTTACATTTATGATATTTTTTTTATTACTTTTATGATTTAAAAATTTCTGATTTCCAGCGAACCAATAAACAAGTAAATTGAAAACTTGTTCCGCATAAAAATTAAATGAAAACCTTTTAACTGCAATAAGATACAAACATATTGAATTCACCGTTCGTTTCATATTTTGGTGTTCCGCAAAACTTTTTTCATTTGAAATATGAAGAAGAAATACTTTATTTTCTTATTTCATCTTGTTTAGGTAACTTTGCTCATTGCGTATTCACTTAGATTGATTCTGAGGCAGTATCCACGTCAGGAGTAAACACGGGTGACTGGAAAACAGCGTTATCTGAAAGGAATCTCGAGTATGTTTACAGTTTGCGAGAGTTTTCAGTAGGCAGCAGCTGCGTTGACATAGATGTATAAGTGCGTAGAGAAACTTAAGAAATCTTGAGTTAAAATCTTTTGTAACTTATACTCGAAATATAAATAAGGTTGATAATGCTTAACAAATTTTTGTATGGTTGAAATAAATTTCATCGAGCACAGTAGGTAGATCTTTTGTGAGAAAAGTACAACTCCCAACTACAGAGTTTTCGCGATAGGAAAAGATGTTCAGTGTAATGAACCAAATAAAAGTCTGGAAAAGATGGATCTTTTTTAATTATGTTTGTTGACAACATTTGACTTACTGTTAAAGTCAACTTTTACCCACGACTGTGCTTATAAGGCCTGGGGCCTACCATTCATTATTTCATCCAATGACGCGCACGCGGTATGTCGCGACGATGACCATTCGTGGGCCCTGATTGGATGAAATTCATTAAATGGTGGTCATTACGATTACCACCAAAGTTACGCGGTAGAGCCCCTGTATTATAGAACGAGATCAAAATTCAGCTCAAGGCTCAAGAATAAACAATAAATAAATAATAATAAATAATAAATATCCTGGGACATTCCTCACACACGGTCATCTGATCCCAAACTAAGCAGAGCTTGTACTATGGAAACCAGATAACTGTTATAATACATATACTACTTTTTGTTTGAAAATACATACTTAATATACATAATAAATCGTGTTCATCGAAAATAAACCTTGTATCATTGGTGCAGCTCCCATATGCAATTGTTTTAAGCTCGCATTTATTGATGTTTTAGAATACGTACCTAAGAATTATGTGCAAGGGTTAACTTAGGTAGCTGTTATGTATCGATTTAAAGCAAATTTTCAAATAGATATACATAATTATTATGCATGGCATGAAAATCCTATGAAGGGTCGGAAATTCACATGCACTGCCTGGGCTCTGTGTAAGCATAACATCTCTGTCAGTACGGTTTCGCCGTAACAAAGTTGGATGACGAAAACAAAAAATCTACTTTATATTTAAAACTGACCAACTTGCGATTCGGTCTCGCGCACCGAGTGTTCCGTATAGACTTGTAGGTATGTAATAGTTCGTTCATTACAGGAATCGAGTCTAGAAGATATTTCCACTTTTTAACCGACTTCAAAAAAAGGAGGAGGTTCTCAATTCGGCTGTATGTTTTTTTTGTTTTTTTGTTTTTGTTTGTTACCTCATAACTCCGTCATTTATTAACCGATTTGGAAAATTCTTTTTTTGTTTGGAATGGTATACTTCCCGTTTCGTCCCATTGTCATCAGATCAGGATTTGATTACTTCTTAGTGTACTTTGAAGTCGGTTTAAATTTTTTGCAAAACAGTCCAATTATATCCGATTATGTTATTTTTTATGTGATTTAACTACAAATTTTGATTCCCTTGCGATCGTCAAAATATTTGGCATAAACGACCTTCTTTTGATTGCGTTGACTTAGAAGTTTGATTTTTTCATTGCTCTCAGGGATTGTACACTGAGTATTTGATATTAATTTCTGCATGTTACCTACACATATTCCTGAGAAAAAGTCCGTCTGTCTGTCATGACAGACGTCAGACAGACGGACTTTTTCTCAGGACAACAAAGTGATCCTATAAGGGTTCCGTTTTATTTTATTTTGAGGTACGGATCCCTAAAAAAAGAATACTACTTAGCATACAACTTTTCCCCAGAACTAAAGCCAACACACGTGTGCATAATTAAAACAAATAAGGGCTTGCACACACACCACCTGGAGTTAGCTATGTCATCTAACTCGCGCAAACTCGGCTCACTGTTCCAACTTCACTAACACATATTATACGGTTATTTTGCCGCTACTCGGTTTCACAAGACTCAGTTCCTTTGATACAAGCTTAAGCCTGGTAAAGCTGGGTTTCCACTACCATGCACGGATAGGTACGCTACATTATCTGTGCGCTTGTGAATTGCTAAGTAAGTTTTTTGGAATTATTCGCTGACGTCTGTTTGAGGTGGAACGACTGTTTAATTTACAGGTGGCTCTAGGAAGTTGTGTTCTCAGTACACGTGTAATTCTCACTCACTGCATAATTAGAAAAAATATGGCACAAGCATTAAGGCGGAAGTTTTAGCGTTTGGAGAGATAGGTACCTATCTACTCTAATTGCCTCGCCACGGGTCGGTTGTAGGTTCTATTCCCACCTAGGAAAACATTATTGTTTCATACACACATTATCCGTTTTATGCAAGTCTACGATATTCTCGTTACAGTATATCTGAGACTGTAAACCAGCCACACACATAGCGTGGACACATAAGTGGTAACCCATCCTTACCTGAATGGAGTAGGCGATTATAATAATAAAACTAACTATATAACGCGCTTTGCTACACTATTATAAGCTATATTACAACGTTAATAAAGGCAGTTGTCGCGTATACAAACAGCAGTTTACAAGGACTTCGTTGGGCAGTACTAATGCTCTGTTAATCTTCAACCGTCTTTGGGTAACTTATAAATGATATTAAATTATAATAAAGCGGACCCACGGGTACTGATGTAGTTCAAAATGGAAATGTCTGAAGCTTAAACAATTCTACACCGTTCGCTAATTGTGATTACCAAAACTGTAGCACTCACTATTTCTTAAGCTTTGTGACGTCAGTGTCACACCGCCATGAGCCAGTCCATCGGCTGAATTGACATCTCTAGAGTTTTGAAAATATGGGAACATTCTTTGAGTATATAAGTACCCTTTTAAACCGATGATAGTTCAGTGGTAGTAACGTCGGATACCGAGTCGAAGGTCCCGGGTTCGAATCCTACAATGAGCTTGTGCTTTCGGTGAAGGAAAACATTGTATGGAAACTATGCACGGTGGTAAGTATAGTATAGTTTCATAAGTGCCTGCGAAGGGCTATTTGAATAAATGTTGTTTTTTTGTATGGTACCACCCTCTAGTTGAAAATCTCTCACCAAGATCCTATCGGTATGTTCTGACAGTTGCGTTTGAGAGCCAGTTCCTTCTAGGCACTGTGTGCTTACCACCTTCGGCCACATCAACACATCACAAAAACAACAAAAAAACCCTCGATATTATCTAGGAATGGATTTCTTGAAATTATATCCCCAAGGGGGGTAAAGTAGGGCATCGCGGGTGATTTCGTAGAGCTAGTAATATGGAACTTGTTAAAGTCCCTTTGTATTTAAATAGGAAAACTTATTTCATGAATATTAGACCGCTGAACATTCTAGAAAAACTGCGATAAGCTTCCCTATACCTGTCACGTTAGGGCTTAAAATATATGTGACAAAAAGTGGGTATACTCATTCATATACTTGTTTCTTTCCCGTGGTTCTACCGGAGTGGCCCGGGTTCCTGAAAACATAAACTCAAATAAAATACTAATTACCTTTTATGATAAACAGAAAGGAGTTGCTCATATTTTTTCTTTACCGTACTTTGAGAACAATCCGCTAAAAGGTTTCAGTTTTACAATGGGACTGAATGGCCAAGCTTGGCTGTAGTGATTTTATCCTTCTTACTGTACATCATGATTACCACTTTGAAAGAAATGGTGCTTGCCAACTACTCGGCCTACTCAGTGGAGAAACTAGACGCTGAGTGCGAGATTTTACGAAGAGGCTTATGATTATTTCAGAGCTCAGTTTTACGGTCAAGGGTTTGAAATTGTGATCGAAGGGACAAGAAGCTCCAGGTTTACCTTTTTTTTATTTTTTTATACGACTAAGTCGGTAAAAAAGCATACGGCCCGCCTGATGGTAAGCGGTTACCGTAGCCATATGGACGCTTGCAACACACGAAGCATCGCTCACGCGTTACCGACCTTTCCCCCCTCAGTTATTTTTTATTTATTTTTTTTATACCACTTAGGTGGCAAACAAGCATACGGCCCGCCTATTTGGCTGCGGTATTCTGTAAGGTGGAGGTACTTCCCCAGTCGAGCTGCTATTTGAGCGAATAAACGCTATGCTCTACCCCTCTTAACCTCCCTCATCTCCTTACCTCGTCACAATCAGTCAATATACCTAATACGTTTTATTTTAGTATCTTTTTTCTTGATAGCTCTCTGATACATATCCTAGAGGCCCCCTATGTTAGTATTCAATATGTGAGGCCGAATTCCACCAGTAGATTTTCGTCGTGAAGTATATGTACGACGGCCGCGAAACAGCCAAGCCATACTTTTTGACCGAGATGTAGGGTTACTCCTATCGATTTTCTTTACAAATAAGAGGAAGGGTTAAAACAAGGGACTAAAAAGTTTACCTGCAAGATCCATGCCTATTATTAATTTCTGAGTAATCTCAACGGAAATCCACTGGTGGAATTCGGTCCTCACATACTCAACTACTTACTGCTCCGGCACTATCCAGACTATGTCGCTTTCCACGACATCAAGATATTATTTATGCATTCATTCTTTCACAGCCTAACTCATAAACGCTATTTAAAGTTAAGTCATACTTAAAACCGTTATTTAAAAAAATCTTCACTCATAAACGCTATTTAGCCTTATTCACTGCTTAAAAACGTTATTTAAGGAGCTGTCAAATTAAACAACCTACGACCCTTGTTTAGCGCGTTAAATAGCAAAATGGCCGCCAAATAAACAGCTGATGCTTGATTGTTGTAAAATATTTTTCATTTATTACTGAAAATACGATGGATATATGATGTTAGATTATATAGAAACACCATAAATTATATAAATTACTTAAACTTATACTACCTGGATGACCGGCCTTTGCTCTTTTTTTTGTAAATCATATTAGTTTTTCTCACAAAAGAAGAACCTTGAAAAAAAGGGAAAATATGATCATCTGAACTCGAACAGGATCTTCTGATTTCGGAACCGCCCAATTTCCCATCTGGCTATGATAATCCTGTATATAATCCGGTATTCTAATGATATTGTAGCAGTTTTTCATTGCCTGAAAACACGGTTATAACGACGTTTCCTAAAAATGAAACTTAGCTAGATCGATTTATTGCTCCCGAAACTCCTCGCATACTAAGTTTCATGAAAATAGTTGGAGCCGTTTCCGAGATCCAGATTATATATATACAAGAATTGCTCGTTTAAAGGTATTAGAGGGATGAATTTTTAAGTCATAGGTGATTCATATAGGTAACACAATAAAACAACTCTTACTCTATTTCACATAGGTTGAGTCGTCAAGGTCAAGGGTTTTTACCAATATCTAGTGAAGTTCCAGTTTATTACTCTGAAATAGTGCTCACAATATTTGATGAAACCTCGCTCTATCATAGTATTCCTTTATTATATCGAAATAAACATTAACCAATGAGAAATCTTATACAATACCATGTGTTACCGAACTCATGCTATTTGAAATCTACCTACTAACTTATCATTGCTTGTGCCGTGTGTGCTACATAATTTAACTAAATTTAATTGGAATATGAGGGTTTCAGATCAGGAGGACCAAGATAATATTAATAATATTAGTAATAACATACACAATTTCACTAGAGATTTATTTATACATAATTATTCCCAACATTTATTCCATTAATTTATTCAATGTTTGTATTTTGATTTTCCAATACTCTTCCTCCAAATTCATAATTCCTATACGTTTTACATGCATTTCTTCAGCTATTTGGATTTATTTTTCGATCGCTGCTTAAGCCAGTAGATACATTTCTAGTTCATTATAGTCTTTGACCTGAAACAATATAAATTCATACATTCTATCTT
Organism: Achlya flavicornis; assembly: GCA_947623365.1. Lineage (NCBI taxonomy): Eukaryota > Metazoa > Arthropoda > Insecta > Lepidoptera > Drepanidae > Achlya > Achlya flavicornis. The sequence continues at coordinate 12,249 of CANQKR010000002.1, read as the reverse complement.
AAAAATAGAAGATGAAATAGAATTTGTAAATAAACTTGTAAATATTATAATTTACATGAAATTAAGATTCAAAAATCTAATTACCTTTTTATTCAGAGGTTAATAAAGTTCGCAAACAAACCTTCTCATCCCAATTCGAAAAACGTGATCTTTTTCTCGTTCTGAATTAATTGTTAATTTCCATTTATAATATTATCATAAACACATAATAAAACTTTTCAAAATGGTGCCGTTTCTTTTTTTTAAAACCTCCATTACTGTCAAATTTATGGTCTTGATGTTGGTGTCGCCATATATAATATTATTTTTGCTCTTTAAATCATTCAGTAACTAAATCATGACTAAAAAGCGTTTATGAGTAAAGAAAAGTTAAACACTGAATAACATTTTAAATAGTACTTAGCTATCTACTACTTAATCCGTTATTTAAGAGATTTTTATGAGTAAGACCGTCAATCTCTAACAATAAAGTCTGTCTAGTAGTAGTGTCGAGTAGGTTGACCACTAGCCTGCCTCTGCCGATCCGCAGTGGGCACGCGTGGTGGAGTATCTGCTCATACCCTTTCACCCTGATTTGTGAAAGGAGGCATGTGCTCAGCAGTGGGACATTATAGGCTGATGATGATAATGATGATGTGCTTGTGTATTTCTTGTTCTTTGTTATTATTCTCGATTCAATTTGGTTTCCTCAGGCACACCATTCAGCAAGGTTTAGTTATTGGTGTACTGTGTAACAAATGGGACTGTAGTAGTTCGGATGTTTGCTTAGAAACTTAAGTATCATCTCACTTACCGGCGACTTGTAAAGCTGCAGGGGCAGCGGCGGCCAGTGCGGAAAATTCAAAATTCAAAAAATATGCATCGATTGGACCCAATTATATTTTTATGCCTTTTGCGGTCGAGACCTTGGGGCCATGGGGGTCAGAAGCTCGCCGTTTTACTCGCACCTTGTCTTCAAAACTGATCGAGACCTCCGGAGACCAGCGGGTGGGGAGCTTTTTCCGCCAACGCGTCAGCTTGGCTATCCAAAGAGGAAACGCTGCCAGCCTTCTGGGAACCTTGCCGTTAATCGGAAGCAGCGGCAAACTTGAGGAAATTTTCTAAATATAGATTGTATTTTGTAAATATAGATTGTATTTTTTACATATTTGTTGTTAATAAAAGAAAGTATCATATCATAGTTAATGGGATGATTTTCTACATGAATTGAGATAATGAAAAAAATTGCAAGCAATTGAGCAGTAAGTATGTACAATATTCAATGGACAAAAATTAAAATAGCGATGTTTCCTGGGTAAAAAAATAATAATTCTAATTAGTCCGTCAGTTACATTATAAAAAAATATTGGACACGTAAGTACACAGATATACATTTAGATTTACACATTTTTAACTACCCAACACCTTCCTTAGTGGATAATCAATGTGATTGGGGTGACACTTCTTAGACTTTAAAGAGTTTAAAGCCAAATAATACATCTAAGTATATCGATAAAAAACCTCATATGAAGCTTAAGTTTACTTCTGTACTGCATGCCATGCATCTGCCTTTACGCCTCTACTATGAAGCCGGCTTTTCACTATGGGATATAATATAATACATATTTACATCTTGAGATATAATTGACATTTTATCGCTCGTTTCGCATCGTATCGTCGTATCGCTCATTTTGTCGAAAAAATATTTATAGTTTGGGATGTAATAGGTACACACGGCTACAGATCAAGCTATACATTTCCAGTATAAGCTGATCTCGCATTGTATAGGATTTCCGTACAATGGGAGGTCAGCTTATACTAGAAATGTATAGCTTGATCTGTTGCCGTGTGCACACAAACATGTATGACGAGCGATAAAATATTAATCTCAAGATGTAATTTATCCCATAGTATGATAGCTTTAATTTTTAAAGAAATATAACCGAATAAACGAATTTTGGAAAATCTTTTTTTGTTTGGAAGAAGGGTACACTTCCCATTGTCATCAGGTCAGGATTTGATTACATTTTAGTGTAGGTACTTTGAAGACGGTTTAAGTTTTTTGTAAAACAGTTATTTTTAACCACTTTCAATATCCCTCTTTCTTGTTTCGAAACTTCTCATCACACAGACTGCATACGCGTTAAAAACATTGTCGTGTGACAATGAAAATACACTGAAAGTTGTATGCGGGCGCATCGGTAGCTCGTTCTCATAATAACAATTGTCTGCTCAACCCCTTTTGGCCAGTCCGTTATTCTAATAAACACTATGAATGCAAATTTATCCCGCCTTGCGAAAGCGCTGGGAGCGGGGTACTTCCTGACTACTGCACTGATAAAATATTATTTGCTTACTTTTAACAAATCACGGAGTTTTTAAGGTGTAATGTGCAAATCTATTTATTGTTTTTTATTGTAGCATTGTTGAATCTGATTGTTTGGTATTTTTTTATAAGGGATCTGAATATGTTTTGGAGACTATAGATTGTATTTGTATATATTTTACTATTTAATTGATTTGCTATACATAGAAATAAATATACCTAGAAAGAACGTCGCCATACTACACGAATATATAAAACAGGACAACTTTTATAGGCTGCTGCGCGTAACAGCTACGTTTTACGCTCACTCTGCGTCATTCTGCTTGTCATAGTGACGTTCATAATGATAGCAGTTGTTGAAATATTCCAATTAAAATCGCGAGAAATTTAAACATTGAATATTATTTCGCAATTTTATTTATTTTTATTTGATTTAGCCCCTAACGATTAGGGGCTATTTTTATCGACGCGTGCTCAGAAAGTTGCTATACATGAATTTATTTGCGCTTGACGAGGCCGAGGCCATACCACTTTACTAACGTCAAACACTCTTTAATCAACTTTTTTAATAATATATCTTCCAAATATCTTATGTTGTCGCCAGCATTACCCAGTTCCAATTTCAAATCATTTTTTTTGTCTCTTCTTCTCAGTCTGAAAACTCTTCGCCCGCAGTCGATTAGAAAAGCTACTCGGCGCCGTATAATAATTAAATTCCTATTGGTTTAGCGAGTTTTCTAGTTGATTATATGTGTTCAATCCATTCATTTGATCACGTACGTCGTGGTTAAATCGAAAAGTTTCCTAGTTTCGCACCGAAAGGAATTGGATTAAGCTGGCAATGAGTTAGTACAAGATTATGTGATGCAGCAGGATTGGGAGCGCTTTTATGTATGTTATTTATTTGTATTCTAGATTTATATTATTAGGGTTGTTGAAAAGATAGGAGAGTGCACTGGATGCTGTTAAGGTCGATTATTCCATTTTTTTTTTACGTTTTAATTTATTACGTCCATTTGAAGCGCCTTTGAGATGTAATAGTATAGCAATAGATTTATATAATATATTTATGTTATCAATTAAGCATTCTTCATAGAATTCTATAGATTTACGACACTGTTGATAAGGAACCGTAATAGGTTTTATATGAGAATTATTTTTGTTTGTATAATTTTCACCATTTTATGCAAATATTGTTTTTTGATGACAAAATGAAAAATTTATTAATATTGTGACTTCTTAAATATTTTAAATTAAATAAAAAATGTGTAAATCTAAATGTATATCTGTGTACTTACGTGTCCAATATTTTTTTATAATGTAACTGACGGACTAATTAGAATTATTATTTTTTTACCCAGGAAACATCGCTATTTTAATTTTTGTCCATTGAATATTGTACATACTTACTGCTCAATTGCTTGCAATTTTTTTCATTATCTCAATTCATGTAGAAAATCATCCCATTAACTATGATATGATACTTTCTTTTATTAACAACAAATATGTAAAAAATACAATCTATATTTACAAAATACAATCTATATTTAGAAAATTTCCTCAAGTTTGCCGCTGCTTCCGATTAACGGCAAGGTTCCCAGAAGGCTGGCAGCGTTTCCTCTTTGGATAGCCAAGCTGACGCGTTGGCGGAAAAAGCTCCCCACCCGCTGGTCTCCGGAGGTCTCGATCAGTTTTGAAGACAAGGTGCGAGTAAAACGGCGAGCTTCTGACCCCCATGGCCCCAAGGTCTCGACCGCAAAAGGCATAAAAATATAATTGGGTCCAATCGATGCATATTTTTTGAATTTTGAATTTTCCGCACTGGCCGCCGCTGCCCCTGCAGCTTTACAAGTCGCCGGTAAGTGAGATGATACTTAAGTTTCTAAGCAAACATCCGAACTACTACAGTCCCATTTGTTACACAGTACACCAATAACTAAACCTTGCTGAATGGTGTGCCTGAGGAAACCAAATTGAATCGAGAATAATAACAAAGAACAAGAAATACACAAGCACATCATCATTATCATCATCAGCCTATAATGTCCCACTGCTGAGCACATGCCTCCTTTCACAAATCAGGGTGAAAGGGTATGAGCAGATACTCCACCACGCGTGCCCACTGCGGATCGGCAGAGGCAGGCTAGTGGTCAACCTACTCGACACTACTACTAGACAGACTTTATTGTTAGAGATTGACGGTCTTACTCATAAAAATCTCTTAAATAACGGATTAAGTAGTAGATAGCTAAGTACTATTTAAAATGTTATTCAGTGTTTAACTTTTCTTTACTCATAAACGCTTTTTAGTCATGATTTAGTTACTGAATGATTTAAAGAGCAAAAATAATATTATATATGGCGACACCAACATCAAGACCATAAATTTGACAGTAATGGAGGTTTTAAAAAAAAGAAACGGCACCATTTTGAAAAGTTTTATTATGTGTTTATGATAATATTATAAATGGAAATTAACAATTAATTCAGAACGAGAAAAAGATCACGTTTTTCGAATTGGGATGAGAAGGTTTGTTTGCGAACTTTATTAACCTCTGAATAAAAAGGTAATTAGATTTTTGAATCTTAATTTCATGTAAATTATAATATTTACAAGTTTATTTACAAATTCTATTTCATCTTCTATTTTTAAGATAGAATGTATGAATTTATATTGTTTCAGGTCAAAGACTATAATGAACTAGAAATGTATCTACTGGCTTAAGCAGCGATCGAAAAATAAATCCAAATAGCTGAAGAAATGCATGTAAAACGTATAGGAATTATGAATTTGGAGGAAGAGTATTGGAAAATCAAAATACAAACATTGAATAAATTAATGGAATAAATGTTGGGAATAATTATGTATAAATAAATCTCTAGTGAAATTGTGTATGTTATTACTAATATTATTAATATTATCTTGGTCCTCCTGATCTGAAACCCTCATATTCCAATTAAATTTAGTTAAATTATGTAGCACACACGGCACAAGCAATGATAAGTTAGTAGGTAGATTTCAAATAGCATGAGTTCGGTAACACATGGTATTGTATAAGATTTCTCATTGGTTAATGTTTATTTCGATATAATAAAGGAATACTATGATAGAGCGAGGTTTCATCAAATATTGTGAGCACTATTTCAGAGTAATAAACTGGAACTTCACTAGATATTGGTAAAAACCCTTGACCTTGACGACTCAACCTATGTGAAATAGAGTAAGAGTTGTTTTATTGTGTTACCTATATGAATCACCTATGACTTAAAAATTCATCCCTCTAATACCTTTAAACGAGCAATTCTTGTATATATATAATCTGGATCTCGGAAACGGCTCCAACTATTTTCATGAAACTTAGTATGCGAGGAGTTTCGGGAGCAATAAATCGATCTAGCTAAGTTTCATTTTTAGGAAACGTCGTTATAACCGTGTTTTCAGGCAATGAAAAACTGCTACAATATCATTAGAATACCGGATTATATACAGGATTATCATAGCCAGATGGGAAATTGGGCGGTTCCGAAATCAGAAGATCCTGTTCGAGTTCAGATGATCATATTTTCCCTTTTTTTCAAGGTTCTTCTTTTGTGAGAAAAACTAATATGATTTACAAAAAAAAGAGCAAAGGCCGGTCATCCAGGTAGTATAAGTTTAAGTAATTTATATAATTTATGGTGTTTCTATATAATCTAACATCATATATCCATCGTATTTTCAGTAATAAATGAAAAATATTTTACAACAATCAAGCATCAGCTGTTTATTTGGCGGCCATTTTGCTATTTAACGCGCTAAACAAGGGTCGTAGGTTGTTTAATTTGACAGCTCCTTAAATAACGTTTTTAAGCAGTGAATAAGGCTAAATAGCGTTTATGAGTGAAGATTTTTTTAAATAACGGTTTTAAGTATGACTTAACTTTAAATAGCGTTTATGAGTTAGGCTGTGAAAGAATGAATAAAGCGGGTACTAAGTGAGCGGTTTGCTTTTCGACACCCACGCGACCCGCGGTTACCACAGTTAAGCAATTATATAATCAAATATTTCAATTAAGCCCATAGACGTATAAAAAAGTCAAGACGGAGTGTCAAGAGTGAGTTTTGACGTGAAGCCGAAAATTTCCTATGTATGCGTGACTAAGATAAGTACTGGCCCAAGCAGGCACAAATGATACTGAGCCTTATTGTCACTGTCATCGTCTCAATGTGGAATGACAACCGATCGGCTTCCTATGGTGTATATGTGTGTGGGAGGCCATATATTTACAAGAACGCCGGCTTCCTTTTGGTGCTTGACTCATTTATAGGGCACATTTATAGACACTACGTCCTGATTTTTTTATACGTCCATGATTAAGCCATTAATAATAACCTCAATACCAAAGAGAAACGGAGCAGAAAAAGAAAAATTCTTAATAAATTAAAAATGATATTGAGTGCTCTTACGAAAAATAAATACGGCCTTTTCAGGTAGACCTCTTCATTCTACTTTGATAATATTTTCAGTTTAATAAACTTTTGTTCTTGGAGAGTTCGTTGTAAATACTTGGGTTGATTATTTTTTTTGGAGCCGAAGAATTTTATTACTTTCTGGCCAGTTATAATTGTTAATTAAAATTAGGAGAATGGATGAAGAAGATTTTTTTTAAATTGTTTCTCTTTTTCGATATCAGGATGATTTGACGATATTTATGTTGAAAGATTCCGTTCATTTTAAATAAGGTTGTTTCTTTTTTATTAATGGTACATACACACACATCCGTCGCGTCTCCGGTAGTACGCCAAAATCACGTCACTGAATCAGTCAAAGCTTTAGTGAATATAGTTTTGCAGATATTGTATGTACTCGTACCTACGTCAATCTCACATATCAGCCACATAATAGACCACATGAAAGATTGGTGATGTGAATAGTTTGTATGAAGATGCACCTTAAATCGCCTTCTAAAGCAAATGCTTTACTGTTGAGAACTTATTTCATCGAATAATTATGTATGAAATTGGTATGGCTATATTAATAATTGAATAATGGTGCTCACACTAACGAAAGATCTAACGAAGAAAAGGATGTAAAAAATGTGGTCCTGTCAAATTAGTCCAATGCTTGTTTTCAATATAAAAGTCGCCCTCTAACAACGGTTTCGTCTAAATACCCGCAAATGAAGACGGCAGACTAATTTGACAGCTTTTATCTATCCTTTTTCAATAATGTTTGTAAGAAAGAGATGTGATGTGACTAAAATTAGTTTAGTGCGATTTACAACAGCGGCACCAATGTCTTTCACGCTTCTACTCTACTTTTAACTGAATGCAAATTATTTCAGAATCTTAGAGTTTATCTTGATAACATTGTTCATGCATACAGACGTACAGAACGTTATAATTATTATGCACAACTAACTGGAGGTACGTGGCACATTATGCGAGATACTATCGCGATGAAAAATGTTCACGCTGTACAAATTACACGGTCGCTGGTAAAGTAAAACTTCAGACAATTTGTAAAGTCGCCGCTAAATATGACTGAGTTGGTAAAAACAAGGTAAAATTAGAATTGAATGCTTTCCCAACGGTGTTTGTTTAAATTGTTCTAGAGTTTTATTTTTCTTGAAAGTTATTTTAATAGTTAGCCAAAGTTATTTATTTTTCTTATGTTATTCAGTGGAAATAAATTAATATTCATCATCATCATCAGCCTATAATGTCCCACTGCTGAGCACAGGCCTCCTTTCACAAATGAGGGTGAAAGGGAATGGGCAGATACTCCACCACGCGTGCCCACTGCGGATTGGTGGAGGTAGGCTAGTGGTCAATCTACTGTTGGAATTTTTCAAGCCGCCTAGAAGGCATCCAACTAGCTTAACGACTATCACAATTAAGTGATAACCGGGACCAACGGCTTTACGTGCCTTCCGAAGCACGGAAACGCTCGATATGAAATACCACTAGACGGTCACCCATCCAGGTACCGACCACGACAGACGTAGCTTAACTTTGCCGATCGATTAAGAACGGCTAATCATGCTACACCACGAGCGCTTCACATTAATATTATAAACACAAAAATGATTTGTCTTTCTTTTTCGAGTAATGGGTTGACGTGATTTTTTGCATAGATAGAGCTTATGGGCTGGAGAATGACATAACGTTTTATCGAAGAATACGGATGATACGATACCGCAGAGACCTTCCCCCCTAGACAAGATGGCTGTCGACAATCGTCATCGTTAGTAAGCGAACAACTTTTGTATGGGATTGACATAAGAGATTGTTAAAAATCACGTGATTTTTCGATTTGAAATGTCAATCCCATACAAAGGTTGTTGTGTTTCACTGTCGATGACGATTGTCGATAACCATCTTGTCTACTGGCCCATACCCTGAGTGTAACGCTTTCAAAGAATTAACGTAACTAACGCGTTTGCGTATTTCTAAGAGAATTTGTACTAAATACGTAAACGCGTTAGTTATAATAATAATAATAATCGTTTATTAACAATAAATGTAAATACCTACAGCTATTTAAGTTAGATGGAAAACATGTACACTGAGAATAATCATCTAGTGTTAGCGACCAGGTAACCATCCACTTCTGAGCTAGGATTCAACCTGTGTTACAGATAGTAGAGAAGTCCCCAGGTCGAGACACTGACAAATTATTATGGTCTCGAACACCTGACAATATGTGTATTATAATTTTCACAATAGTTTATTAATAGGCACTTATTATGTTAGTTCTTTGCAAGTTTTACACTCGGGGTACTCTTGCACATTGAATACTTATGTACTTACTATATACACGTTTATTTATACAATGTGTAACGGAAATAGTATATCTATACGCAGTGGCGTAGTTAGGTAACCAAAGGCCCTGGCACAGATTACTGAATTGTTACTACGTAAGCCCTGGGGCAAAAAATAAATTAGGGCCCATGTAGGGCACCAAAAAAATTTTAAGATTTTCATATCAAGCCATCTCGTTTTCACACCTGGAGCAAGACTATACTCACACATAAAAAAAAGACATACCCCCTTGATATCTACTGAGATTTTCTATAGTGGCCACCTCTACCAACCTCCCGGTCAAAAAAGACGGCACACTATACCAGGCAACCCCTTACGAAGCGTATGGGACCATCTGCGGTAGGTCATTAAAAAAAGACATATCGTATCATGTTCCGCCATGATAATCAGTATGAAGGGTCAACAACTGTTTGTTTTTATGCGAAATATTAGGCGCCGATCCCACGGAGAGAGTTCTAGAGTTCCGCGTTCAGTGTTCTGCGTTTCTTTTTTTTTTCTATAACTATCTATAGTTTGTAAGTCAAGAGTCCGAGGGGCCCCCTGAGCTTGGGGGCCCTGGGGCACTGCCCCGTCTGGCCCCTAGGTAGCTACGCCACTGTCAATACGGGGCGGCATAGCTCGTGGGTTGGTAATAGGTGCACATATCAGGTTATGATTTGAATTCAATAAACTTAGGGAACTAAAAATTTGTTATGCATTCTTTGATTAATTTATTTTGAGTCTTTACCTAATGTAATGTTTACACCTTTTGGATAGATATACCTTACTACCTACTATACACACAGTTTTACATGAATTTTAAAATAAAATCCGTGTTATTTCTAAACTCGACACGAGTTTCTTGTAACTTTTACCCATCTATTTCACGTAGAACAATAAAAATAACCCTGATAAATTTATCAAAGTTCAGGACAAAGTCTGTCCTTCGCCAGGACGTTGATAGCTACCTAACTTTGGCTTTAAAAACTCCACTAACAAATTAAGAAGAATGGACCAAGTTAAATTAAAATCTTAGCCGAGAGTCGGCCGCGAATTTATGCCTGTTGTATACTTTCCAACCGGTAACTCGCAACCGGATATTTTAGAAGCAGTTTCCTGACGTAATAAGTTACTTTTTTTGATGACGACATCTTGTGAAAGAATTATAAAAGTTGTGTAAGTTAATGCGGTGGTTCCTGTTCCCTCTTATTTTTATGTTTTGCAATAATTTGCGGTTATGTCGGGATTTATGGAGATAAAATACGACTGGCTATTTCTATGTTGATTACGTATTTCAAAATAATTAGATTTAAGAGAGGAAGAGGATTGCGTTATTTCGCTCAAAGAGAGGCTCGACTGGGGAAGTACCTCACAGAAGCGATCTTACTCACGCGCAGGAACACATAAAGTTATTTGGCTGCGGTATTCTGTAAGGTTGAGGTACTTCCCCAGTCGAGCTGCTCTTTGAGCGATTAAACGCTATGTTCTAGCAAGGTTCTACCTCTCTTATTTTTTTTTTAAATTTTGTTAATAATATAATATGTTGTTAATAAAATTTGGCACGCAACTAGATCCATAAACACTAGATCCTAGTCTGGAATAACATATCGGTATCTTTTTAACCAGAGAAAATATAAAATCCCTCCATGCATCAACAACGGGATGTTAGTTGATAATAAAATAATTTTAGTTTTTTTTTGACTTTGAGGGAGGTAGAGGATAGCGTTTATTCGCTCAAATAGCTGCAGCTCGACTGGGGAAGCTCTACCTTACAGAATACCGCAGCCAAATAACTTTATGTTGTGTAAAGTTGTGTTCCTGCGCGTTAGTAAGGTCGCCAGAGCTCATTGGGGAGGGGGGAAAAGTCGGTAACGCGTGAGCGATGCTTCGTGTGTTGCAAGCGTCCATATGGCTACGGTAACCGCTTACCATCAGGCGGGCCGTATGCTTGAATACCGACATAGTTATATAAAAAAAAAAAAAAAAGTTTTCCTGTGAATGATTGTTCTTTTTTAAATTTCAGTTTTTGAGAAAAAACATTCTGGGACATTCTTCGCACACCAATCAAAATATTTATCTTTACAATTCAGTCGTTTGTGAGGACGAATCAAGAATTTCATTGTCCGAATCGATGATGGAACAAACAGATGTTTGAGATAATTCTATGAACGCGGGCTATGTGCATGTTGTATGTTTCCATTACTCTAATTCCGTAATACATGATTTTACACTCACGCATAACCCTGTAAAGTAGATTGCAACCCCGCGGTCCCCCATTTTACACCCTTAGGTTAAATTTCGAAAATCCCTTCAGTTAGGTATAGGCGTAATGAAACTGCGGCGGTGGTTCAATGACATATATTATTAACATGAGGGTAAGTATACCCTCTTTAACAAACTATACTTAAGTAACTACCCAACACCTTCCTTAGTGGATAATCAATGTGATTGGGGTGACACTTCTTAGACTTTAAAGAGTTTAAAGCCAAATAATACATCTAAGTATATCGATAAAAAACCTCATATGAAGCTTAAGTTTACTTCTGTACTGCATGCCATGCATCTGCCTTTACGCCTCTACTATGAAGCCGGCTTTTCACTATGGGATATAATATAATACATATTTACATCTTGAGATATAATTGACATTTTATCGCTCGTTTCGCATCGTATCGTCGTATCGCTCATTTTGTCGAAAAAATATTTATAGTTTGGGATGTAATAGGTACACACGGCTACAGATCAAGCTATACATTTCCAGTATAAGCTGATCTCGCATTGTATAGGATTTCCGTACAATGGGAGGTCAGCTTATACTAGAAATGTATAGCTTGATCTGTTGCCGTGTGCACACAAACATGTATGACGAGCGATAAAATATTAATCTCAAGATGTAATTTATCCCATAGTATGATAGCTTTAATTTTTAAAGAAATATAACCGAATAAACGAATTTTGGAAAATCTTTTTTTGTTTGGAAGAAGGGTACACTTCCCATTGTCATCAGGTCAGGATTTGATTACATTTTAGTGTAGGTACTTTGAAGACGGTTTAAGTTTTTTGTAAAACAGTTATTTTTAACCACTTTCAATATCCCTCTTTCTTGTTTCGAAACTTCTCATCACACAGACTGCATACGCGTTAAAAACATTGTCGTGTG
>CANQKR010000001.1:0-13716 GCA_947623365.1 Achlya flavicornis | reverse complement strand
GGTCAACCAAAAGCTCTTAAAACAATACTTACCTTACTTGTATTTTGTCCTTCCTTGACATCCGCCGTCAAAACAGGACAAAATACAAGTAAATCAAAAAAAAAATTTTAACAGCTTGTGGTTGGCCCACAGACCTATTGCCAATAGGGATGTTTTCTGGGTAAAAATATTGGACACGTATTGATAAATAAATAAAATAAAAAAGCCTTTTTATTCCTTACATTATTTACAGTATTATCTAATTCTATTAAGTGTTAATTTGGTTAGTTACCTTAAAAAATTAGTTGTTATTTTTAGTTAGGTTTTTTTTTTTTTTCCTTATTATAATTATATTTTTATGTAAGAACCCCAGATTGGGTGAAGGCCTCCTCCAAAGATGCCCATTTGTCGCGGTCTTGTGCTATTTGGGCCCAGTTTGGGCCGGCTGTTTTTTTTATCTCGTCTTCCCAGCGTGTCAATGATCTCCCTCTGCTTCTTTTGCCTAGTGGACCATTCCACTGTGTTATTTGTGCGGTCCATCTCTGATCTTTTAGTCGCGCTACATAATAATAAACTACTCCTTGACAACGAGTGTGGGATGCATCGCGATGTGGTGGCAGTAGACAGGGGCCTCACCCCGTTATCCTTGGCAAACGAGAACTGGCGCAGACCAAAGGTGCTAAGCACCGAGGACCGCAAGGACGTATGGAAGAGTAAGGAGCTACACGGGCGGTTCTACAGGGCCCTAACAGGGCCCGATGTAGATCTGCTCGCGTCGGTGAACTGGCTACGTTTTGGTGACCTCTTTGGGGAAACCGAAGGTTTTGCCTGTGCAATTGCGGACGAAGTTATCAAGACGAATAACTACCGGAAATATATCCTGAAGGACGGTACGGTCGACATTTGTCGAGCATGCCGCCGTCCCGGAGAGTCACTCAGGAATATTATTTCCGGTTGTTCTCATCTTGCTAACGGCGAGTACTTGCACAGACATAACCTAGTAGCCAGAATCATCCACCAGCAACTTGCTCTTCAATACGGCCTTGTAGAGTCCGAAATGCCGTACTATAAGTACGCACCTGCGCCAGTTCTCGAAAATTGTCGTGCCACGCTCTATTGGGATCGATCTGTCATCACGGACAGGACTATTGTAGCCAATAAGCCTGATATCGTGCTGACAGATCGATTGAAGCGCCGGGCAGTGCTCGTTGACATCACCATCCCCCATGACGAGAACCTCGTGAAGGCCAAGAAGGACAAGCTCAGCAAGTACCTTGACTTGGCCCACGAGGTGACCGCCATGTGGGATGTTGATTCGACGATCATTGTCCCGATAGTTGTTTCAGCGAACGGTCTCATAGCGAAGAGTCTCGACCAACATCTTGAGAGGCTCTCGCTGGATGGCTGGATCAAGGGTCAGATACAGAAGGCAGTACTCCTGGACACGGCGCGCATCGTCAGGAGATTCCTCTCTCTGCAGCCCTAACCACCGGTAGCTTGGGCCCTACCCCGCTACCGGCGGCATACTAGGATTAGGTTTTTTATAACATTTTTAGTTGTTTTTATAGAAATATTGTAAAAAAAAATAATAATAATAATAATAAAATAATAAAATTCTTTATTTGCAGGCAGAGGTACCCATAATGGTGCTTACTACTTAAGCAGTAAATGTAAAATTAAAGCTAAAACACAATACACAATAGTGTTGAGGTCAATAGACTTACTTAGTAAAACTACACAATAGTGTAAAGGTCAATAGACGTGTATAAATAAAACAGTAATTTAAAAATAGCAATAAAAACACGTTTAAAATCGAATAATCATATTTATATATAGGATTAGGTTTTTTTTTATAATATTTTTTGATTTTATACATTAATGTTATAAAAAAATAATTCTAAGGAATCAGAAAAATAAAGAGAATAATAATAATAATAATAATTTATTTCAAAAAAAGTGCAATAAAATAAGATACAAATACTTATAAATACCGAAAATGTACAACTAGGTAGGAAAAATCTACATTTGCATCTATTGGGCAGCAGTGATACCTAAACTAGGTAAAACCTGTATTATAGGTATCATTGCTCTTCCATGAATTGTAACAAAAACTTTGAGATTACATAGAAATATGGTGATGAATTATAATATAATTACTATTATGACATTATTGTTCATGCAATTATTATTTTTTTATATTTATGATTTATAATAATATTTCTACCACAGATTACAGAATAATTCAGATGGAGCGCGCGGAACACGAAAGTGAAGCCATAAAAGCAAATACAAATTGAAAATCTGATACCTGGTATTCGTTTTCCAGTTTGTATTTGCATTATTTAACCACAGTTTATTAATAAAGAAGTGTTTTTTGTTAGATAAAGTTTGTTAAACAAAGCAAATACACATTCAAAAGCGAATACCAGGTACGTGTTTTTCAATTTGTATTTGCTTTATTGGCCTCACTCCCGTGTTCCGCGCGCTCCATCTGCCTTATTCTGTAATCTGTGATTTCTACTTATATTTTACGCTTTACAATTTTTATAAAAATTTAAACATTTTATACAATTTTATTATTATCGAATTTATATATTATGTTATGATATTATTAAATTTATAGTTAAAATTATAGTATATTATTCCGTTCAATGTTTAATGTTACAGTATAGGTATGAGAAGGTCGTTAGATCTATTAGTTTGTGTGAGGTAATGTGAGTGTGTGTTGTGCTAAGTGTATAAGATGTGGTTGGATATGTGTAAGTTAGGTGCATCAGTATGCTCATTTTATTCTTAATTAGTTGCCTTAATTAGTTCTTCAGTAGAGCAGTAGTCAAGGGCCAATAACCATTTGCTTATTACTCTTTTACAATTGACGAGGTTAAGCTGGTTGATGTTCATTTTGGTGTTTGCTTTGTTATATAATAAACACCCCAAGTAGCACTCAAACCTGCGTATGAAGAAAGTGTTATAGTTTTTTATTTTAACATGACCTGCCCATTTCCACTTCAACTTTTGCGCGTAGCTCAAGGCATTAGTTGCTTTCGTTATAGCTTTTATCTAATTTCCTTAACTTGAGCATGCTACGCTCTAGTCCTCGCTGGCAGATATTAATTTTGTTCTTTGCTTTGGCTGTAAATTTCCACGTCTGGCATCCGTATGTCAAACATGGTAGTAGGCTAGAGTTCATGATCCTCGTTTTCACCGTTATTGGCATGTTACTTTTAAAGATTTCTTTTAGACTCCAGTATTTGTTTCATGTTTGTTGTATCCTTCTCTCTATTTCTATCTCATTGTTTTTTCTATTGAAACTGATTGTCTTTCCCAAGTAGACGTAATTATCTGTATATTTTAGGGCGTTCCCATTAACTCCTATTGGTATTTTATAACTATTTGTCACTGTCATAGTTTTAGCGATATTCATTTCCAGTCCTACCTTGGTACTGGCTTGGTGTAAGGATTCGACCATAAACTGCAGCTGTGAGCTAGTCTCAGATAATATCACACGTATTGATAGGAATCATAAAATTTATATTCAATATTTCACATGTTTTTTTTTTCAGCTCTCGATCTATAACGTCTCTCCATTAACTAAATTAAATAAATAATCCAAATACTCGAGCAAATAATGAACAAATAATTGAGCCTTATACAAAAAGATAATAATTAGCCCAAAACGTGTTTTATTTCTTCTACTTTATACCTACTATAATATTCCTTTTACCATGAAAGTGAGTTTATTTGTTTGTTTGTTACGCCTTCACGCCTCAACTACTCAACGGATCATCATGTTTGGCATGCAGATAGCCTATGGTATGGAGAAGGACGTAGGCTACTTTTTATCCCGGGAACGCGGGTGAAACTGCGGGGGACTGCTAGTATTTTGATAAATTAATATAATAATTTTGTATAGTAGTCGTCATACTGAATCATCAGACCCTAGAACAAATTAATCAAACTACACCTAAACCTAGAACTAAACCTAGAAGAAGAGAATAACGAGGAATCAAACGAGCCCAAACATGATGAGGTTGCGTCGTTTTATTACAGAGTTCCCATGACCACCTTCCGGGTCAATAATACTGCTTTTCATACAAAAGGTACACACGGCTACAGATCAAGCTATACATTTCTAGTATAAGCTGACCTCCCATTGTACGGAAATCCTATACAATGCGAGATCAGCTTATACTAGAAATGTATAGCTTGATCAGTAGCCGTGTGTACATGTCTCCTCGGCAACGTATACTTAATATACATAATATTATCAGAATGAAAATTAATTTATTAATACCTTGAAATATGGTCTATTATAGTAAAACAATTATAAATTCTAGATTTGAGAGCGAACTTAAAACAATACTAACGTAAAATATTTATAAATTGGAAGCTTTTATCCATTTTATATTTTATTCAGGATTCCATTACTTGATATTTACTTAAAATTAAAATAGAGAACTAAATCTAATTCGGGTTAGTAAAATTGTTACAGTATATTAGGGAAAGCAGTAAGCGACCTACAGTATGACATTGAGTTAGGTCTGAATTATATTTGTGGTCGTACTCAAATACTTACTCTTATCGTTTCATTTACACTACCTACTTATGCCAGTGAATTGTTACTCTAACAAGATTATGATGTGAAAATGCTATTCAAAATAATCACACTATAGGATAGTATTATAAATTTCCAAGTTTGTGTGGATGTGAGGTTGTGATTTGTGAAAATGTTTGTCACTTTTTCATGCAAGAACTACTGAAAGGGTTTGTATGAAATTTGGCACACACATAGAATATACTTTGGATTAACACATATGATACTTTTCATACCGGGAAACCATACGATCCCTCGGGAAAGCGTGTGAAATCGCGGGGAACAGCTAGTATTAAAATTATTAAAGTTTGTATGGATGTGATGATGTTTGATACTCTTTCAGGCAAAAACTACAGAACGGATTTGGATGAAATTTGGCATGTAGATATATTATACTCTGGAATAATATACAGAATACTCTTTATTCCAGAAAAACAAACGATCCTTCGGGAACGTGGGTAAAATATAGTTACGAAGATATTTATCGTAAATATTTTTTTATTTGTAACAAATATGTACAAAATACAATCTAAATATAGAAAATTTCCTCAAGCCGACCGCTGCTTCCGATTAACGGCAAGGTTCCCAGAAGGCTGGCAGCGTTTCCTCTTTGGATAGCCAAGCTGACGCGTTGGCGGATAAAACTCCCCGCCCGCTGGTCTCCGGTGTTCTCGATCAATTTTGATGACAAGGTGCGAGCAAAACGGCGAGCTTCGGACCCTCACGGTCCCATGGTCTCGACCGCAATAGGCATAAAAATATAATTGGGTCCAATCGATGCATATTTTTTGAATTTTGAATTTTCCGCACTGGCTATAGATGCACCTGTAATAGTTTATAAATTATTTATGTCCTATTCAAAAGAGCACAAAATTCTGCTTTTGATTAGTATATCACAAAATGACATGGCATAAGTCTCGTGGGTATGATACTGGCAAACTTATTTCTGAAATTTGGTATTTTTTTAAATATATGAATAAAACTTCATGGTAGTAAGAAGCGGTAGTATGTACTTACTTTTAATTGAATAAAGCAATAATCAAACATGATTTGCCATGCTGCTTTAATAATATACTATATGGTTATATTTAATATAAAGTAATAGGAATTTATACAATAAATTTTCCAGGATAAAACCCTATCAAATAAAAATGTATGTCTACATCAACAACTCGTCAAATAAAATACTAAGAATAAAACTATCGTAATTTCTACATAAATATAAAGGACTATGGCCATATCAGTAGATAGCCGTAAACTTTTAGCTCCGTTCCATTTCGATACAATATCGGAAACCGCGGTAGTTTGCGGCAACCACTCGTATAAAGTTCGCATAAGTAATTCCATTTTATCGAATGAAATAGTGTAATACTATGATGAAGTGATGCCAGTATCGAACAGAAAAATATTCCTATTTTTTTACAACTAAGTTGGCAAACAAGCTAACCGCCTGGTGATAAGCTCATGCCTTACCAACCTTTCCCCCCTCCCCAATGAGCTCTGGCGACCTTACTCACGCGCAGGAACACAACATTCAGTTACACTGAAAAAAAGGTTCTACATAACTAGTTAAGTATGTTGAAGTTTTGTTGTCTGGAAACTAACTTTAGTTACATTTAATCTTTTATCTCTTAGATTTAATCAAACAACTTAGTAATGAACCAAAACTAGTTTTGTTACTGGTAATTTTTAGTTCGCAAGTCACTCTGTTTAGGTTATTGGTAGTAAAATTATGTGTTACTGTCAAATAAATTTTTTTTTCAGTGTATTTGGCTGCGGTATTCCTGTAATTTTGGAGGTACGTCCCCATTCGCTGCTCTTTGAGCGTCAAAACGCTGTATGCTCTACCTCACTTATTCTGGATAATTTACTGCCATCAATCTCCAAATATATTTTTTTAGTTGTTCATGACCATGGATTCAAAGTCCTTCAGTCGCATATATTTTATTTATAATATCACTTATACTTAGTCCGCACATTAACTTTCACATAGTCCGCATCATCACTCACCGTCCAGTCATGTTTTAGTAAAGTGGTGGTCAAACAATACCCTGCTTATTATTAAGTGATACCTTACTTAAAATAAATTATAAAAATTACCCTCAAACACTAACAAAAGTACCTAAGAGAAACAACGCAACATTTTCAGTCGTGAAAATCGATAGGTGCACATATTTTCTTGTAAACTCTCACAATAAATGTTATGAAAATTATTATAAAACGTGTTTAGAACCGCAAAATACTCCTTGTGGCTATAATGAAGCTTAGTTGGAACATAAACCACGGCACGCCAAAGACACATTATGGAGTTGCTTATCTCTAGTCAGAGATCTGATCAAGCCATATATAATAATTAGGATTATCAATCAAATGGCAGTAGTCTTATGATTGATTGAGCCTTTTGTATATCAGATTGAAGGGGTTACGATTAATTTTATAGTAGGCAGTGCTTGATGTTAATTATAAATATTTACTCATAAAATAATCATTT
The DNA here is from genome assembly GCA_947623365.1 of Achlya flavicornis. Lineage (NCBI taxonomy): Eukaryota > Metazoa > Arthropoda > Insecta > Lepidoptera > Drepanidae > Achlya > Achlya flavicornis. Next base: position 6,652 of record CANQKR010000001.1, on the reverse strand, counting down.
ACTTGTAGCGACCACTAGCGTAACAAAGTTCAGACGCCGATAGATAGATGTCGCCCCAACATCCTGCATCGCGGTTACGATGTTTTCTCGGCGATCTGCATATATACAACTGTTCGAGGTGCATTGTTGGACCGCAGTCCCCAGGCACGATGACCCAGTCTGGCGGAAGATCTTCCCCTTTAAGTGGAAGTGTCATCCACCTTGCATCTCCATACACTCAATCTATAAATATGGTGTTTTATCTGGACTTCGCTGCTCCACGGCTCCACCCGTATGGTTATTTGTGTCTCTGATTTGTTGCAGATGACTATACCTTTTTTCTTTTTTTTTCGTGTGGAAATCCTCATAGGATACCCGTCCACCCCGGGGGTAGCGGCCAGGTTATGCCGGACTTGTACCGGCTAAAACCCCACGGTAGTCCTCATCTGCGCTAGATGACTATACCTAGCCTTAATAAAACCTTTCAAAAAATCTCCTGGATAACTGAAAAAACCGCATTAATCCTTGCAGTGTCTTAGTCGTTATGAGCACAATATGGGACAGATGCTGTGAAGGATAATTTTGGTTCATATGGATCCAGAAATTGGCTTTTAAATTATTCTTTTGTGTCACAATGCCTTGTGGATCCATGACACACACATCAATCAATTACATCACATTTCCGATTAAATTGCGTTAATGGTATGGCCCTAGTCATTTCATGTCAATAAATACTAAAGCAAATATAATGGGAGTCACTGAATGACTGTGTCAATAATGTGCCTAATGATTTATTGGTAGAATAAGATCAGCTTTGAAATATTAAACTACTTCTTCCCTGTGCTTCTTCCTTTATTTTTCTCTTAGAATTTCTTTTAGTTAGAATTCTGTCTGGTAGGTAGTGGGTTCGACTCCAGATCCGGTCGAAACTTTTTGTAATATTTTGACGTTTTATTTTGTTTTTTGATTTTTTTATAGTAAGGTTTTGGTATCAATAATATAGATTAACGCGCGCTTTGTCATCAAAATTGATCGAGGCCTCCGGAGACCAGCGGGCGGGGAGCATTTTCCGCCAACGCATCAGCTTGGCTAACCAAAGAGGAAACGCTGCCAGCCTTCTGGGAACCTTGCCGTTAATCAGAAGCAGCGGCAGACTTGAGGAAATTTTCTATATATAGATTGTAATTTTTACATAATTTTTGGGTTAGTGCGGGAGGCAGGGTTGTATATGTAACAGCCCACAAATAAATGACGTCATTCGTTCACGCGGTTTGCTGTCAAAAACGTTTCAGAATTCCAAAGCTGGTACAATACTATGTCACTCGTGCGCATTATATTATTGAAAAGGCGTAAGTAAGATAGCACAAAGACTTTTCTTCACGTGTTTTATATAGATGCATTCAGTATTGTATATAATTAATATATTTTGTACGAAGGACTTCATGATGGTAAGTCGGTACATTGAATCAGTGAGTTAATAGAGTCTATAGAAATGTAGTTGAAAAAGCAACCTTATTTACAAAATGATTTTCGGACATCGCTTTAATATAACGAAATAGGTTTCATTCACTGAAAATCCATTAAATGTGTTTCAATACAAGCACTTTTAACGGCTGTCATCAAAGGATAAACAATGTGTGGACACAGCTTTATCGCAGTTCGGTATGGCCAGCTCTGTGTGAGCTGCATTAGTGAAATTAATTTGATGACGTTGCACAAACGCAGTTTTATAAAATAGAACAAAATCCTGTAACTCGCAAAACTGAGATTTTTATATTTATAGCAGTTTCACCAGTTGCGGAAGAAATCTTGTATAGTAATAATAAAGCCTTCAATAAGACTGTAGTATACATATTTAAGAAGCGCTCGTGGTGTAGCATGATAAGCCGTTCTTAATCGATCAGCAAGTTAAGCTATCACCGTCGTGGTCGGTACCTGGATGGATGACCGCCTAGTGGTATTTCAAATCGAGCGTTTCCGTCCTTCGGAAGGCACGTAAAGCCGTTGGTCCCGGTTATCACTTAATTGTGATAGTCGTTAAGCTAGTTGGAGGCCTTCTAAGCGGATTGAAATCTCCAACAGTAGGTTGACCACTAGCCTACCTCCACCGATCCGCAGTGGGCACGCGTTGTGGAGTATCTGCCCATTCCCTTTCACCCTGATTTGTGAATGGAGGCCTGTGCTCAGCAGTGGGACATTGTAGGCATCAGCCTATCGCATAGCTGATAGCATCAGATGATGATAGATATTTATAAGTTGTCTGGATTTCATTACTTAAGCACTGCTTAAGCTTATTGCTACTTAAGCAATTATGGATCCAACGGGACCCTATTACTAGCCCCGCTGTCCGTCCGTCCTTTCGTCCGTCTGTCGGTCAGTGGCCTGTACCTCATAACCACAATGGGTAGACAGTTGAAATTTTCACAGTAGGTATGTGTATTAGTATTGCCGTTATAACAATAAATACAAGAAACGTCTTTACTAAACCCTTCGTTTGCGAGTCCGATTCACACAAAGACGACTTTAATAAAAAAAAAACAATCATAGATTGCAGTTTTATCATAACTGACCGGCTACATTTAGAAGTCGGTTTTCATTAATTCTTTTAATTTAAAGCCAACTCAATTATATTGTAGAAAAAAGTACTCTAAGTATACACAGAAATAAACAATAGTCCACATTTGATAAGATCCGGCTCGAAGGACAATGTCGGCTGAATAAATATCAATAAAAACATACATAGGGTCCGAAACGAGGACATTCATAGGAGAACGAAAACTACCGATATAGCACGCAGAGTTAGTAATCTGAAGTGGCATTGGACAGGCCACATCGCTCGAAGAACCGATAGCCGATGGGGAAGGAAGGTTCTCGAGTGGCGACCACGTACTGGAAAGCGCCGAGCGGTACGACCTTCCACCAGGTGGACCGACGATCTGGTCAAAATCGCTGGGCGCCGCTGGATGCAAGTGGCCCAAAACCGTTCGAAGTAAAGTTAATGGGGAAGCCTATGTTCAGCAGTGGACATCCCTAGGCTGATATGATGATGATGATGATGAAAAATATACACCTCGTAAAAAGCCTTGTAACTTATTTCGCGCTCACGTAGGTGAAAAACGTTATAAAAATACCAACTTAACATAAATTCACTTTATATCAAAGTTATCATCATGTTAACCTAACCGTTTAAAAGCACAGAATGGAGTCAGTCCTTCAGGGACCACCGCCTCCGAAGCAAGTAACGACCCAAAAGAGATGCATGAAGCCCTTGAGGATTGAACACTTCTTTGAAGGTTGAAACCAAACCTTTTCGATTTATACACTCCTATTTTCAGGTGTTTTTCGATAGATATTATTTTAAAAGTCACGAATCTTCCAGAAAAATGTAAAAGGAATTTTTTATTCGAAAAATGTATTTATTAGTATATAAAAAGGATTGCTTGTCAAAAGATAAATGAAACCTCAAGTAATTTTGCCAATTTTTTACTCAAAAGTACTATCCATTATGATTTAGTTAATAAATCAAAGCTTCGCCACAATTTAGCTTCGAATCAGACCGGGCCAATTTAGAGGACATTTTACACGTCAAAAAGTTTACCAAATACCTCGCGGGTTATTAAAAGTTATACAGCGAATTGAACTAAAGGATTCCCTGTGTTACCTTCTATAATTCATTATGAAATGCGACCCTGGCGAAAGGTCATGTGGTACCCGTGTGCGTGAGGGATGGGTATACCCGTTAAGGCTTATGTGAGAAAGGGACGGTTGTTGGCACATCATTTACACATCAGATGAGCGGCTTTAGCACGAGCCCCGCTGACTTTCAGCTTTCTGAAATTGCCCACTCGAGTAATTGAGAAAATTTATGGAGCTGCTAATTGCCCAAAATTATATTAGCATAATTACCTAATTTGGGGAATGATAAAAAGTGTAAACCGGATGATGACGGTGAATAATGATTACATTTTAAAAATAACTGTAATGTTATGTTAATTTTAGCTTTTCTGTGTTTATTTATGGCATTTGGATATCGTTGGCATAATTTATTTCCTTACGTAGCTAAGTGATATGGAGAGATATAGTGGGTCCAACTCCTAGAATCAAGGAAATGTAGTAAGGAAACCACACCACGGTGGTAAGATAAATCTCTGTACGACCTATTCCTAGAAAGGGGTTAGGTATACTAGAGGTCATTAGCTTAAACTAAATCCAGTTAACTACTGGTCAAAATAGGATGGTTACCAAGCGTCGGTACTGTGATTATTAATAAATTTTCTGACTTTTTTTTTTTTTTTTTTTTTTTATACCACTTAGGTGGCAAACAAGCATACGGCCCGCCTGATGGTAAGCGGTTACCGTAGCCTATGGACGCTTGCAACACCAGGGGTATCACGCGCGCGTTGCCGACCCTAAAATACTTGTTATAAACGACTTGTTACCACAACAATTAATAATGAAAAAATTAAACATTTACCCCCTTACTCATAAAACGTTAAAGGGTCACGTAAATAATGTCACATTATTTAATGTGACTTTATTTACGTGACCCTTTAAACAGTATATTTATGGGTAAGGGGATTAGTTGGAACTTTACTGTAAGCTGAAAAATTAGTTATTTACCATTCAATTTTTGATCCCTGGTTAACTGGACTTAACATGTTGCTAATGACATCTAGCTAGTGTTACCTTACCCCTTTCTACAGACTTTCAAGGAATAGATCGAATTTCACTGTCACCCTGTATATGTGTATGTGTTTAATATGTTTTGAGATGTCGAAACCAGCTCTAACGATTTCAATGTTTGTTATGTAATCGATCTTGCTAGGTCTCATCTCTGGGAAATCGCGTTTTCCGAGTTTTTGAGCAAAGCTCAGTCACCCAGGTGCGAGTATGATCGGTATGTTTCACTACAGAATGTACATAAGCGCCCAGTGGTGACAGGTCGTGGGTTCGATCCCTGATCCGGTCGAATCTCTTTGTATTTATTTGATCTTTTTTGTACAACGACGCTCTGTCAAACGGATACACAAAAGTGCGTATCACCTCGAGGAGTATTATCTACTCTATACATTTATTGCGAAGGGGGCGGCTGGGTCAAAAGGCAGTCACCCAGGCCTCGGACATTCATATACAATTTAAAACCGTCTCGCAGATTCAGACGACTAATTTACTGCAAAATTGTTGATTTTAAATATTTAACATACATGCTGTATGTGAATTACTCTACCTCTGTATATAAGTGGCTTTCTTGTGTTTCTAGATGTTGAGTCGTGTTGAGTTTTAACTTATTTAACTTAACTTATTCCTTGTATCTTTGACTATCGTATACATAGAGTGATAGATAGATAGATTCACAGATATATCGTACAGTAGTAGATTAACAGTCGGACAAAATATCGATATGGATTCCTTGTCATTTGTTTTTGGTAAAAGTATGGAAAAAATACGATAACTGGCATTTAGTCGTTCAAACTATGTACACGCACTTTGTTTCAAGGCATTTAGACCGCACCCGTGCTCACAAACCATACTCTCGTACATTCGCTCTATAATATTCTAAATCTATGTTCGTATAGAATGCTGCTTATCGCCAGGTTGTATTTAACTCTTTAGCTAGCAGACCTTCAAAGCTAGATTGAATAGGCCTTTTCTATGACAGCGTTTGATGCTTCAGCGTCGGTCAAGGTAATATCTTTGTGGCAAATGCTTTGCAATTTGAATCTTTCTTAATGTATACGAGATTCTTGTCTTTTTTTGCAAGCTTATATGGGGTTTTGTAAACTCTCAAGCTCGCAATTTGGCTATGCCTGTGTATAGACTGCTTACCAAATTTAATTATGACTGGTTGTGCCGTTGAAGCGAGAAGAGGGAACAAAGAAAAAGGCAAACTCCATTGAATTATTACACATAGAAGCAAAGTACACGCGCGAAAAACAATCCATTCAATTGGAGCCATAATGGCTCCAAATGACCGCCGCGCTGTCAGTGTACTGAGTGACGTTTTAGTGAGTGCAGCTCTGAGAAAAATAATAAATATGACGGTTTGTGTAGTAAAATTGTGTCATAATTCATGAGGGAAGAAAGATTATAATTCTGATGTAACATTCCACAGGCAAGCCACTCATTTTATTGTATAATTCATCTAAAATAACAAAATTTAAAAATAAAAATACTTCACTCAGATTTCGAGCAAAGTGTTGCCAGCTGTTTTTTGTGCGAATTTGCGTTGTTTTACGTAATTGATACTGATTTTGTTATTAATAAAGTAATTGAGTCCGATAAGTTGTTTCTTTTACATATAGCTATTATAACCGACTAGCTGTCCCCTGCGGTTTCACCTGAGTTCTTGGGATAAGTAGTTTATAATACTTGGGATAATGTAGCTTCATATTAGTGAAATAATTTCGAATCAGACTGGTAGAAAAAAGGTAGGAAAATATTGTCAAAGCGGCAGTTGTTCCGGAAACAAATTCAACTAACAGGCTTTTAAAATTTCAATTTTGTTAATGAAAATGAAGTACCTAGATACTACTTCTTCTTCTTTTTCTATACAACCTATCATATCTGAAACCTATCATTACCAAGGAAAGCTACAAATTGTACGATCGTTCATAGCACTGCACATTATCTTGGTTTATTATGTTAAAATACCCGAAGTAAGTACTATGAAACA